>CM021107.1:50416401-50585220 GCA_007115665.2 Sequoiadendron giganteum | reverse complement strand
AGGGAAGGAGAGAGAGAATGGCAAGATAGAGAGTAGAGAGGGGAGGAGAGAGAGAGAAAGAGAGGAGAGGGAGGGAGGGAGGGATAGGTGGGTATAGAGAGTAGAGAGATATATAGAGATAAAAGGAGAGGGATGAGAGATATAAAAATGTAGAGAGGGAAAGAGGGAGGGAGATAGATATTGGAGAGGGAAGGAGAGAGAGATGGACATGTAGAGACATAGTTCTTGAGCTCAAGGAAGATATTGTTAGATAAAGGGATGGAGATAGTGTGAGAGAGAGAGGTCTAGAGAATAAGAGATGAAAATGAGTGAGATAGAGAGAGAAAGATGAAATTTGACCTCCTAAGTACTAAAATTTGACCTCCTGATTACTGAAATTTGACATGCTGATTACTGAAATTTGACTAAGTCTGAAATTTTTAAGATCTTCCAAAATCTAGAATTTGCATTATAACTCTTAGAGATTTGCAACCACTCTCAAACATCTTGCCTATATATACATGAAATATAACTTAAAGTATAAGAAAGTAAATGTCCATATGTAAATGTCAACTTATACTTAAATGTTTATTTCATGTATATAGTTTCCCTGACAGAGAAAGTGAAAATCTAGTTATGTGCAAAGCAGGCCATTTGGCGCTTGCCAAATGGCCTGCTTTGGACGTGTTAATTAACAGGATTTGACAATTTTTCTCATATTTTCGTCCGTGCTCCTCGTCTCATTTGCACGTCTTTCAATGCAAGTTTATAAAAAAAACCGTGATAGCGTTAACCTCTCTCTTAGCTATCTAAATATATAATTCTTTTTCATTTTGATTTAGTTAAGGTTTTGATCCATGGCCTCTATTGTAAATGCCTTCCTTTTTGGTCAAAAACCAACATGTGCTAGGTTTAGGATAGATTTTTACACGTTCATCGAAACGTGAAACAAATTACGTTTTTTGAAACTAGACTCCATTCTACACATGATGAAAAATAAATAAATCAATTTTCGATTGATTTGCAAAAAAATTGGGGGGGAGCACCCTCAAATTTTAGCTTTTCAGGATGTGTCCACTTTGAAAATTCATAAAATATTATATATTCATTAAAAAAATTATTCGAAAAAACGAGGATAAACTACATGGTGTTAGCTAATTTCTCACCATTGGGATTTTTGAAATTCTAAAAAAAAGTTAACCAAAAAGGGGGGAGTTCTCAAGTGCTATGCTATTTTTTTTAATAAAAACAGGACCTATTTTGCTTTTGAGACCTTTAATCTTCATTAATTTCAAAAAAAATTAGTAGCTTAGAAACTAGATTCAGAGCACTTCAACTTTTTTTCTTTCCGCATCTTGAAATTTTGAGCGTAAATATCTTCATTTTCTCGTGCAAATAAGATTTTGTTGATTTCAGAAAAAAAAAGTGGCATCTTAAGAGCCAAAATTGTGTCATAGATTGGTGCACTTACCCTTGTAACATATCATGCTACACACCTATAATTTGGCCTAAAAATCCCTTGGAATAAGCATGTAGTTATCGATAAGGTTTGCATCACTAAGTGATTTCCTTGTAAAGTGGACTCAAAAATTTATTAAATTTAGAACAATATATTCCGATCAAGGATTACAAGGCTTATCGAACATGATAAAGGATGTCTAGCTCAGATTGTTCCAATTGCTAGTGTGGCAAAGTAAGTTTTTCCTCAAGGGTATGTAAGAACCCTTGCTTATTTTTCCCTGAATTTTTTAGTTTATGTTGTTTGACATTTCGTTAAACACTTTGCATACAATCCAATTTTTTTAATATGCAGATGGTTTTGGATGTCTGTTTGTGATTCATGCTATGTTTTTTGAAAATAAATGAGGTAAAATAACACCATACAACTATATATTGAAATGCAACAAGAGAGAACACAAAAAACTTCTTATTTCTCCTTGAAAGAAAAGTATATCAAACTTAACAAAGTTCTAATCTGAGTACAACAACAAGGTATTCAAGTTTGATTTTCACACCAAATAGAAGTTTATTAACAAGGAAAACATACCCAGTTGCAATGAAGAAATATTGGACAATGAGAGCAATGATGTGAGGACGATAATGGCTGGAAATGGATTGATTTTTTGAGTATTTTTAGACCAACAACTCCTCCAATGCAAATCTAGAAATGAAGCTCCAAAATGATGCCTTAGCAATGACCAAAACCTCTCCAATGCAAATCAGCTAGGGCAAATATGAAACCTTAGAAACCCTAATATAAAAATAGGTCTAAGAGATGCCAACTGTAGCCTCCAAACCCTAGCTCCAACACTCTAAAATTAAAGTAGTAAAATATGAAACTTAAACCAACAATTTCCTCAAAACCCTAGTCCCCCAAAATGGAGGAAAATTCATATAAAATCAAAGATAGCTATAAAATTCTGAAACAAATTTTAAATGATGTCAATAAGACCCTAGATTTGGCTACCCAAGATAGAAAATGCATAAGAAGTCTTTGGCACTTGAAATCTGCAATTTAGCTCCAAAAATGGGTTCAAACCCCAGCTGGAAATGACCCCAAACTGTTCACAAATATGCAAATATGCCCAATAGTGAATCTTGGATGAATCCACCTCACAAGTAGGATTGGGTGTTTGTCTAACCTACAAATCTCCAAGGGATTTCGTCCCCAGAGTTGGTTGCAACTGAATACTCAATTGAAGATAGAGAAAAATCAAGTTTATCAAATCTACAATATGCCCAAATGACCAAATCACCTCCTTTTAAAGAAACTCTTGATCTTCTAGAAAGATCCAAAATAACCTCGATAAAGCCTCTAGAAGAATGTTTTAATATTTCCTAAAGTGACTTTATAATATTATTTTATTTTTCACTTAAGTCACTTTTAAAATATTTAATAAAGCGACTTTATAATATTTTATTCTTTTATTTAAGTCACTTTAATTAAATTAATTAAAATAAAGTTACCTTTATGATTTAATTTATTTAGATAACTTTATAAATAATTAATTTAATTTTATTCCCTTATAACTCCTAATTTAGCCTATGGGAATAGAATAGGCTAAATATCAATGTCTGCCATTAATAAAAAAAATGGCCCGGACATTATAGTCTTCCCTTCCCGGAGATTGTTTTCCCTCAAGCAATCTGCACTTGCATGCCAAAGTTGAATACCCGAATCCCATATCAATTTTTGAAATACTGCTTTACCCATCAACTGTGCTACTTTGATATAACTGTCATTCTGCAACAACCTAGAAAGCATCTGGTTAATAATGCAAAGTACTGGACCCCAAATCTAAAAGTCATCCTCATATAAATTGTGCACATGAATCTCCTCCACTTTCCATTTCTTGAATTCAATCATCCAAGAATACAAAATATTTTGGGTGCAACAATTAGTGGTCTCCCATCTGGACACTTGGTCAAAAGGCTCTAAATAACCTCATTAGGCAAACTCCAAGTGCTTGTTTCATAGTTCAAATTCACCTCCAAATTATGTCCAACAATTGCAAGTGTCTCCATGGCATGCAACACAAATCTATGAAGTAGAGCAACTACATACTCTACCATAGAGTCATCAACATGAGAGGGTCGTACTTTGTTAAGTGTGTCATGAATGCTCACATACCAATCCAAATCTGCCTCACCCATGTATTCATCCACATATGTAGTCATGATATTAGTGGCCGATCCACTAAGTGTGTGTTCAACTATTCCACCCAACACCATGACTTTAGCCTTTAATGGGATCTCAACTAGAGGCAACTCATGAAACTCAAGCTGTAAATTGGGTACACAAATAGAATTTTCTAAACAATAATTCTTCTCTTGTTCACACACATCTGCACGTTCTTCTTGCTTCCTCATCTCAAGAGGCCCATCCCCTCTATACTTCATCTCCATGTCTTCTTCCCTTTGAAGAAATAGTGATCGAAGATAGGATTCTCTTCATTGTCTTTCTTAATCTATATGATTGTAGTGTTCCTTAATTTCCTGAAGGTGCTATCTTGCTTGGGTAGCCAACAAATTTTCTTTCTTAGCTCTTTGTAACCATCCCTTCACACAAAACTTGTATCTTGTTCGAATCTTCCAAGGTCTGATATACAAAATTAGAATTTTTTTGGCATGAATCCACACCACATAATTCATCTTTAACACCCAAATCTTGAGTACCAACATTAGAAAATTATAAATACCATCATCCTCATGTGAAATGACTACTATCTTATTATGATGTAAGGAAATATGACTGTTGTTGCAAAAATTAGAATTGTTGCCATACCTTTGTGTCATGTTTTCAACATCTCCAAGTGGTTGATCCATGTTTTCATTCTTTTCCACTTTGTGATCAACCTGAAGAACACCAATATAATCCATACCTTCATATTGTTTATCAATGTCAAGCTCTAAACCAACATGCTCTAGATGTCAAGGGGACTCATATTCTCCTCCTTAGTGCATGCCTCATGTGTTTCCTCTTGCAATGATAATGGAGCAACATTAAGATCATTACAAGATTCCAAAATTTTATCCTTGTGTACTTAATCAACATGTTTCTCAAACTCCTCATGAAATTTTTTTCAAACCCCTCTTGTAGTTTTTTGATCCTCTTCTTGTAAAATTAGATCAAGAGCTTTCATATGTTAATGTTTCTTTGCCAAATCAGTCTTGTAGTGTTGCCTTGGATGCAAGTCCATGAAATCAATGAAAGGTAATTCTTTCTTAATAGATTGAGGAAGAGTATCATATTCCTCTTGAACATTCTAAGTATTTCTTCCTTTCTATCTTGTTGTGTTGAATCTTTACTTGTAGATGTGGATGAGTCACTAGAGTGCCTAGATTGTCTCAAAAGAGAATCTTCATAATGCTGCAAATTACTAACTAACCTTTGCTAAGTTTGAGCAAGGTCCTTAATGATCTTTTCCATGCTAGGTATTTTTCCCATAATTAACTAATCCGCTGCCCACAACTTAAAATCAATCCAAATTGAAATGCAATCAATTGATTTTACCCAACAGGCTGGCAAGATCTAAGCTTTGATACCACTGTAAGAACCCTTGCTTATTTTGCCTTGAATTTTTAAGTTTGCGTTGTTTGACATTTTATCAAACACTTTGCATGCAATCTGATTCTCTGAATATGTAGATGGCTTTGGATGTCTATTTGCGATTCATGCTTTATGTTTTGATGAGCAATGCCATAAAATAACACTATACAAACATATATTGAAATACAACAAGAGAGAACATATGTAAAAACCTTCTTATTTCTCCTTGAAAGCAAAGTATATAAGATTTAACAAAGTTTTGATCTGAGTACAACAACAAGGTATTCAAGTATGATTTTCACACCAAATAGAAGTTTATTAACAAGGAAAACATACCTGGTTACAATGAAGAAATATTGGACAATGAGAGCAATGACATGAAGAAGACAATGGATAGAAATGGGCCAATTTTCTGAGTATTATCAGATCAACAACTCCTCTAATGCAAATCTGGAAATGAAGCTCCAAAATGATGCCTTTGCAATGACCAAAACCTCTCCAATGCAAATAAACTAGGGAAAATATGAAACCCTAAAAACCCTAATATGAAAATAGGTCACAAAGATGCCAACTATAGCCTCCAAAACCTAGCTCCAACAATCTGAAATAAAAGTACTAAAATCTAAAACTTAAACTAGTAATTTCCTCAAAACCTTAATCACTCAAAATGGAGGAAAATTCATATAAAATCAGAGATAGCTATTAAAATTATAAATCTAATTTTAAATGATGTCAATAAGACCCTAGATCTGGCCGCCCAAGATAGAAAATGCATAAGAAGTCTTTGGCACTTCAAATATGCAATTTAGCTCCAAAAATGGGTTCAAACCCTAACAGAAATGACCCCAAACTATTCACAAATCTACAAATATTCCCAATAGTGAATCATGGATGAATCCACCTCACAAGTAGGATTGGATTTTCATCCAACCTACGAATCCCCAAGGGTTTTCGTCCTCAGAGTTGGTTGCAACTGAATACTCAACCGAAAATAGAGAAAAATCAAGTTTATCAAATCCACAATATGCCCAAATGACCAACTCTCATCTCCTTTTAAAGAAACCCTTGATCTTCTAGAAAGATTCAAAATAACCTCCATAAAGCTTCTATAAGAATATTTTAATATTTCCTAAAGTGACTATAATATTATTTTATTTTTCACTTAAGTCGCTTTTAAAATATTTAATATTAAAGTGACTTTATAATATTTTATTCTTTTATTTAAGTCACTTTAATTAAATTGATTAAAATAAAGTTACCTTTATGATTTAATTTATTTAGATAACTTTATGAATAATTAATTTAATATTATTCCCTTATAATTCCTAATTTAGCCTATGAGAATAGAATAGGCTAAATATCAATGTCTGCCATTAATAAAAAAAATGGGGACATTACAAGGTAACATTATTTAAGACATAGGTGATAAATAAGGATGATTAATGAGCACAGTAGCATATCGGTTACTCCAAATGAGAAAATATAATAGAACTAGTATGGTCGGATAATCATCCTATTATGGGACCAAATACCAGATACCTTGTGGATCATGCAACAATGAAAATTCTTGAAATTCCTGTAACAGTCAAAAGTTTTGAAAAGCTTTGTAAGTGCATTTAAGTAAATTTAGGGGTGGTTTAGTAATAAACTAATCAAGAATGGAAAATATATGTATAAGAATTATTTGATTAGAAAATTTATTCTATGTTTGTATTGCGAGATTAAAAACTTAGTCAAGGATGAATTTGCATACCTTTAAATGCTGAAATAATCTTTAATTCAATGATATGATGTAGGAAATATTAGATGTAGATTTGGAGAGTGATGAAGAAATCCTAGTAGAGGAAGCACATATGGAAGAGAAGGATCCAAATACAGATCTTGTTTCAGGTATTTATCTTGATGTCGAAACTTATACATTGAGTTGCAAGGATTTTTCCTAATATTGGAACTGTATCAGATTTTGAGTTTAAAAAGCAAGAGAGATAACATATAAAGATCCAAAGGAGAAACATTGTTCAAATTCACATGGAGAATCCTAAAGTGTAGTCTTGCTACTAAAACTTTTCTAACCACGTAGATGTATGACAATTATCTAGAGTTTTATAGAGCTAAAGAATCATCAACAAAGATTGAATCAAAGAAGGCATAACTTTGATTAGTTCTTCTGAAACTATCTATTGGAACCCATGTACAAAAGATATTTTCAATACCATATGCCACGTGATGATTCACTTGTTTCTTTCTAGCAATGTACGGATTTTGTAATGAACCTTTGTCTTCTATAAAAGGAAACAAGTTATCTAGTTTTAAGGATCATAAATTGTTGATATGGTAAAGCTTAAGTTGGCATATCACTAATTTAACTTTCCACTTCATTTTTTTGTTCATTTTAGTAAATAATTGTATGCACTATAGAGGTTTATAATGTTGAAGCAATCAAGGTCATTCTTGATTGTAAATTTTGCATGACTGTAAATCATTCATTTCTAGTGAAATAATCAATTTGCTACGCCATCTATGGGTGTATTTTGAAGCTATCTTGAATTGGTGAATAGTTCAATTCTATAAACTCTCACACTATTTTGTATGTAGCTATGAGATATTCTAGTGAAATACAAATAGTTTATGCTTTAGTTTACTTATCTTTTAGTAAGTGTGTGGGTAACATTTGAAGCAAGCTTAGTTTCCTAGATTTTCTCTTTCTTTCCTTAATCTTTTATAATTTATTTTGAGTGAATTTAGCTTCAAGTAAAGTGTCAAGTGATGGATGTATAATTTACCAATATCAATAAAATCACTTGTTAAGAGTAAGCATATATCTCCTAGAACCAACATGCCCCCATGTGAAAACACCAACTAAATAATGAACCCTAAGTGAACCTAGAAAGTCAAGCCTTGAAATTCTTGAGCCTTGGGATAGTTAATTATCAACTGAATTTAGTGATTCTTTCAAGATAGATAGGTTATGATGTTTATATAATAAAATCTATTTGCATGTTGTGTGTATAGCACCCTCATCAACAATTATCTTCATTTTTAGTACTTGATATGTACTTGCAAGACATTCATATTAATGATACATACTTATTGATTCTTATGGTTATTGATATGCATAATATGAGATATGTATTGTGTTAATTTTTAGAACAAGTTAAAAAAATTCTACCCACTTTTAGGGCATGTTACAATTATGCCCTTTACTAGCAATATTCACAAGGGAATCATCACCCTCCTTACACCTTAATTATGCCATTTTTTTCTCATGCTCTTGGATACCACATTAGGGCACATGTTACTATAGTGACCAACCTGCTTACATGGGTGTCCCTAGATATTGAGGGCCACTAACCATTTTATTATTTTATTGGGCAACCTTACTTCCTTGAATTTTATTCCAACCCTTTTATGCTCATCATGATTTATCATTCTAGATGTCACACATGTCTACCATAAAATATATTTTTTATCGCTATTTCTTTACATTATCCATACATATATTTACACTCTTATCTATATATTACTTTTATTTTCATGTACATATTTTCCTCTCCTTCAATTCCTTGCTTCCTATGCACACAACCAATTGAAGGGAGCATTTATTGTCACTAACATTATGTTGAGCTTTTAGGTGGTGATAGGCACTATAAAGACTTGAGATCTTATAGCCAAATGAAGTATTATCACAAGACATGCCTTTTGTTTCATATGCTTTGTCATCCATCCTATGGCCACTAAGCTAAAGACACATTCATCATCTTTTGATCAAGCATAATTTTGTTCATTATTCCTAGACAAGTTGTAAGCTCGCATTTTGTACCTAAATATCATGTATTAGAGAGAAGCTAATCATTACATACTTTTCCTCTATTTAGTAGGTTCCTATCGAGAGTGCATACTAAAGGACACACTTATACAATGACAACTTGCAAGGTCCATTTCTTTACATGGACCCTCTTTCACATCCTTTCATACTTGAATATTTACTTTACATTCATGTTTGTGAGTGTTGCATATTTTTAGATGCATTATCAGTTTAGGTTCTGCATGCACCTTAATATGAAAGAAAAATATAATAATCAAAATTGCATATCCATGTCACTATCTATTATCAATTGATACATGTGTGTACATTGAAAAATAGTACAATTTTATGCAAAGTTGGATTCATT
Source organism: Sequoiadendron giganteum (assembly GCA_007115665.2). Lineage (NCBI taxonomy): Eukaryota > Viridiplantae > Streptophyta > Pinopsida > Cupressales > Cupressaceae > Sequoiadendron > Sequoiadendron giganteum. The sequence continues at coordinate 50,576,019 of CM021107.1, read as the reverse complement.
CCCCTAGCCTTTCCTATCCCTATAAGCATAAATTCTCATATATTTAGCTTTCACCTTATTCTTATATGTAGATACCCCAATACATTCACCTAATCTTTGTACTTATCACATGTATCCCTACACTTACCTCTATATAGTCATTGTCCACCCAAATATGACCATTCCCTACCTAGGGCTATTTCCATAATCATAGACTTATTCCTTGCCTTTCTAACATTAAAACTTTAGCTAATTGGCCCATTTATTTTCACACTTTGAACCGACCAAGTACATGTTTCATAAAATTTGGTGTCATGTGCTAGTATTTAAAGGCATTCATTAACATTCATTTTAAACATCTGAAACATACAAGTCTTCTTTTATTTTATAGCATTGAAGAAGCAATCAATAGAAAAAACATTTGACTTGGTACAATATAATGAATACAAAATCTATACACATCATTCTAGGGCCCTTCTCTGCTATCTTTCATCTTTAATATATATTCAAGAAGGTCAATCTAAGAGAACATGTCTCGTCGTGACACAACAACCAATTTCTAAAATAATTTAAAATACCACTAGTCCAAATATCAAGAAAGACTAGAACAAGTGAAGAACATCCAAATGAACAATAGAACAAAATTCTCTAAATTATATAAGGTCAAATCTAGGCTCAAAGAATGAATTAAAAATGTTAAACTTAACTCAAACCTGCAAACTTGATCTCTGGTGTAGCACAGATCCAGCTCAGATCCAAAACCATTTTAATGATAGAGAGGTGCCATTTCCAGAGCAGAAATCATCCAGATTCCAAAGTTGCTTTTGAATTATCCATCATCGAATTCAAAGCTAAATAGTCTTAGTCTTATTCTAATTTACTTTCATAAAACAGTGTTGCAATTACTTGATTTACCAGTTCCAATAGTTAATCATCTCACCGGCCGACATGTAAGGCTTACATCCAAAACAAAAGTATTCTATCAGTAGAATAACAGTTCAGAAAAGAGTATGTTGTAAACATGAAGCTATATTTCAATCATACCCAACAAAGCATGATTATTGAATATGAATAACCCACTTTGTAGAACGAATAATACAAGGCGTACATTCCTGTGGGTAAGAATAAGTAACCATATGAGTCTGAATCCAACAGCTGTGGGGTAATATTCCCAAAATTAGGGCAAGATGGTACTTAGAGGGTGGCCATTGCCATCAATTGTTTTGCAGAAATATGCCCAAATAATGAGGTCTTGTTCAGAAAAGTTAACTAATATTCTCTAATTGATATTCATGAATGAACAAGACAACAACAATCGGAATTTTTATTTAAAAATCAATTTGTTTCTGTGTTTATTGATTCGCATAACAGGAGCTGATTGATTGATTTACTGATTCATTATAATTATTATTTTGGATTGTTTTGGGTCCCAACAAGAAGTACAATCCTTTCTTTTGTATAATTTTCTGAGCTTTTTGACGCCTTTCTAAGAATTTCAGGCAAAGAGAGAAATCAGTTCGGAAGAATTTCAAACAAGGTGGGTGTCCACATGATATCTCTGCCTTGCAAATGGGCAAATGTCTGATATTGTTTGAAAAAAATAAATAATAATAATAATTCCTAACATTCAAGAAGACATTAACATTTATGGTTTCGACATCTTATCTGATGCACTTCTCCACGAGTAAGAAGATGATTTATTTGTTTATCAACATTTCGAAGCCACTTGGAACGATCCAATAGAGTGGTAATAACATCTTCATTAGGGTTTTGTTTTAGTAGTAAAGTAAGTGCTCATTATAGTAGAAGTTATCGTAATTAAAGAATAGTTGTTTGTGTAAGATAAGTATGTTTTTATGAATAGTTGTAACTTATGTAAGAGAAGTATATTTTTATGTTTTTTTCAATGGAAGATTTTATATCATTCATGAGATTGTTTTGTTATTCTATATGGTATCATGAATGTACGATCCTGACTTCATATCATATAATGTCAGACTTCGCATTCAACAAGATTTGATCTTTGATGGATTCATTCAGAACTATTCAATTTCACCAACAGATGAAGGACCCATTGATTTTGTATTTATATTCAAGATAAAAAGATTCAACTACTTTTTCATGAGATCGTTTTGTTATTCTATATGATATCATGAATGGACAATCCTGACTTCATATCATATAATGTCGGACCTCACATTCAACAAGATTTGATCTTTGATAGATTTATTCAGAACTATTCAATTTCACCAACAAATGAAAGACCCGTTGATTTTGTATTTATTTTCATGTCCAATCAAATTTATATCTGCAACTTAAAAGTTCCTCGTATCCCTACAGTATAAATGTATTAAGTATAATTGGACCTACAATACTCAATATTCTCTGCATTTATCTACCAAAATACATTATTCCAGAAACCCAAATCAGCTTTGGAGACTTAAATTAAAGGGATGAAGAGAATAGGCACCATGACAAAAAGTGTGCATTCTTCACCTGCTTTGAACAGTGTCAGCCAGCCAACCGGTACAAATTACAGGCTACCTAAGTAAAATTTGAAGAGGAGGGGTATCTCTACATGTCCTTTCAATTAGATCTCACAACATCAATCAGCATCTTTACCGACATTTAAAGGACTGGGTGGGTCTCATATACGATCACATGCACTGTAGAACAAAAGTTGCATTCATTAACATGGTACATGGAAATGATTTCACAGGAAATTGTTAAAGAAACAAATGCTGTGGTCTCACGATCCGGAAGTGACAGTACAATACATTATGCAGCCCAACTTCTTTTTCGTGTTTCTCTGATGGAAGTGGTGGTACCGAACAAACAGAGAAGTCAATAGCTAAGTTCTTCTCCATTTGTGGAACGTTTTCTATTCCAGGAGTAAGTAGTACTAGGTTTGGCGACTCACCTCCAAATTAATGTTGAACAGTGAAGTTGGTACCTCTGAACAGATGACCACTCGTGGTGTATGAAGAACAGAAGTGGGTGCTCAATCAACATAAACTGTACAAAAGTATTCTGACAGTTTAGAGATCACTTTAAAATAGTGCCGGATATTTCCTACATAGAACAATTATATGGCGCATAATGCAATTACTGTTTTTTATGGCACCCTTGGATTCACCGGATGCAGAATTGGAATTTATGGAGAAGTTTCAAACAGTAATGTCTGTATTCATCAATGAAGGAACATGAAAGCAACATTTGGATTGTTTTAAAAATCATGTTTTTGTCTTTAATTTTGCTCTATCGATTAGGATGGCATAAGATTTTATTGTTGCTGTGATGATCTCTTTATGTCCTCTTGGAATGCCAACCAGAAGTACAGTATTTTCATTATGTAGGGTTTCCATGTTTTAGCTTTACCTTGCAAACGTTATGTCATGGTTAAAAACATAACTAATTTTTTAAAACACAATAAAATATTTCTCTAAAGCATTTAGAGGGAGACATAAAATAAAATGATTCATCTTTATATAAAGATATATTTAAAATTTTTGGGTGTAGAGTAGAGTGTAATGCTATGATTATGTTTGGATAAGATATTTATTAAATGAATTTTATAAATAAAATAGTAAAATAGTATTTTAAAATGAAATAAAATAAAATAATTATTTATTTATTAAGTTCAATTATTTTGAGGTGTAATTAAGTCAAGTTTTATTCATGGTTGATTTTGATGAACAAGATTCTCTTGCTCATGGTTGTTTAGTGGAATGAATACTTACTCATCATATTGTAATTTGCTTGTTTACAATGGACAAAGATGCTAATATATATGTAATCTAGTTGTTTGTATAAAAGAAAAAAAAAGAATTATGAAAATAGAGTGGTAAATGTAAGTTTATATATAATTGAGATATTTTTTAATCTACTTTATAGTAATTACACAAATTTTATTCAACATATAATTTAAAAATAAAATAGTGAGAGGGAAGGTGCTTCAAGAATGAGAGAACATTCTTTGCAATGATTTCTGGCTTTGATTGTGTGAGAATTTTTGCATCGAATTAATATTCAACATATAATTTAAAAATAAAATAGTGAGAGGGAGGGTGCTTCAAGAATGAGAGAAAATTCTTTGCAATGATTTTTGGCTTTTGAGAAAACATGGTTGTTTAGTGGAATGAATACTTACTCATCATATTGTAATTTGCTTGTTCACAATGGACAAAGATGCTAATATATATGTAATCTAGTTGTTGCATAAAAGAAAAAAAAAGAATGATGAAAATAGAGTGACAAATGTAAGATATTATATAAATTGAGATATTTTTAAATCTACTTTATATTAATTACACAAATTTTATTCAACATATAATTTAAAAATAAAATAGTGAGAGGGAGGGTGCTTCAAGAATGAGAGAACATTCGTTGCAATGATTTCTAGCTTTGATTGGATGTAAAAATTCTCACACAATCAAAACCATAAATCATTCCAAAGAACATTATGGATTGTGGAAACTTGATATCTTTAATGAGAGAACATGTAAATACTCATGAAACTAAAATTGACTTAAAACAAAAATATATAACCAAAATTTCACAATATATGATAAAGCATGAAAGATGAGTGAGTATATATAGATAAGAGTAGGAAAATCCAACCAATAAGATAATTAACTCAAACTACCTAAAATACGTACAATTATGTGGAAGATGTCATCTTCTTTCATAATGACTCGTGAGTAACAAAATTGTCAATTAAACAAATATCTATGGAAAATGCATAAACCCAATTTAAGAAAAATAAAAACTTACACTAGGTAACCCCCTACCCCTCCCTTGATTGCAACTTAGGTGGATGAAAAGATGGGTCCCAACAAATGAAGCTTGATGAGGTACCACAACCATTTGGACAAGCTCAATGCCCCCCAACTCCCTACCCAAAAAATGGATAATGCCCTAATGCCCAAATAGAGAGGGAAAAGACCCCCCAAAGTAGAGAAAGAGAGAAAGGTCTAGATAGCCCCGTAAAGTAGCCTCTTGCACCCCTAGAAAAGCTCATAAATGAAAAAATATATATTTATAAGAGTTTAGTAAAGATGTTAGCAATATGCTCAATAGTCATAGAATATGATTTAAATTATTGATAGATCTATAAATAAGCTTCCAAATATATTGCATATGGGCATTTTTGTGCTTTTTCTATCGATGGTGAACCATATTTCATGAAATATAAAGAGCACTATGGTTGTCATGTGAATTAGATACAATGAGAATATGTTAAATTCAAATGGCCTTAGTGGCAACATTTACAACCATTTGATACTCAACGTTACTAGAAGAAAAAGAAATAGCATGCTACTTCTTACTTGACCAACATATGGCACCTAAAATAAATAAGAAGTTGTAGATTGAAGTAGACTTGAAACCTTGAGAATCATTTATCTAGTTTGAATTAGTATACCAAATCAACACCATATGAATACTTACTACATAATAAATCTCATAAGTGTGAGTACCCTATATGTAGTGGAGAATTGGTTGGCTACCTTCTAGATTAACTCATATTTCTCCTACATAAACTAAGAGACCATATCAAGGAAATATGAAACATTAATTCATGTGTGTTAGGTATAAGAGGCTACCAATAAGCTATCAATACATAGTAGCATCAACAAATGGTGAAGAAAAATATACTTCAAATTTGAATCTAGATTGAAAGGGAGTTAGAGCATGTTTACATTCAACTATATAAAACTGTGAGAGGTCAAGTGCATATTTCAATTATGTAATGCTAATTTTAAAAATAGACTAAAATATCTTGATCTTGAGAACATAAAGTAAAAAACCCCTAGTTAGTCATAAAAAAACATGAAGGGTATTTTTTGCTACTATAATAAAGGATAAAAAAACTTCTTATGATTAAAAAATTATCAACATATAAAATTAGAACTAGGAGATAGTCATCTTACTACTATAAGAGCTTTGATACCATGTAAGAGTAATGCAATAGACTCAAGAAGTCAGGATCACCTAAAAAACTAAAAATAACCTTCTATAAGAGAGTAGCAAAGGATGAATGCTTGATTAGATGATATAAAATAACACAACAATACATAACAAGTAACCTAAAAGTATCCTAAGGAAACTTAACTAAGTATGAATAGGACTTAAATGGGAACCGATTAAGTTTAATATACTATGTTCACCCCAACATCCCCCTTAAGTGTAACTTAGAGAGTAACACAAAAATGTAAGAATTTAAATATGGGTCTTAACAAAAATCCTTGTTAGGTACCCATGTACAAAAGATCTCTTGCAAATGGAGTAAAGAGAAAAAATTGTAAAATAACTCCTCCAAAAGAGAAAAAATATGAATACAAACATGTACAAGTGATGGAAGAAGGACTTAACATGGCCCCCAAAGGACTACATCCATCAAAAGTACATAGCTAGTAACCTCCCATAGGACAAAAAGAGTAAGACTATATATCCCCCACACAAGTAGCTCTTGTGCCAATAGTGAATGCTTTAATATGAATTTTGAAGAGAGTCCAAAATTAGCAAATGATATATCTCCCCAAAGGGATACAAAAATTAATTGTATATCCAAAAAATCCAACTCCAAGATGAGAGATGAGATAAAAAGCCTCATGATCAATGTCTATGAAAACTACTCAATTGTCTACATGTCAAAATCAAAAGATGACATTATGATTGAGGTGTAACCAATACAAAAACTAATTAAGACTTGTAAAGAAGAATATCCAAAGACAATGATGGTGAGATAATAGTTGCATTGTAACTATCTTCAAATAGGAAGGGGATACTATCAAGTGTGTCTTCTATCTATGATACTATGTAAGAATCACATGAAAAATTCAAGTGACTAAGATCACTTGAAAAATAAATTAAAGACTTCCAAATGAGAGTAATAAGGAATGTGTATTTGATTAAAGAATGCAAAAGAGATACAATGGTATATAATGTACATGAGATACCTTACTTGTATAGGTAAGGTGAAATGATAGGATACACAAGATTATGATAAGTGTCATAATCATATGGCGTGAGACTTAAAGAAAATAAACTAAAAGTGCTATAAGTAAACATAACTAAGTGTGAATATGACCTAGATGGAAACTAATTAGGTAATATACCCTATTACAAGATGTAGGTATTAAGACTAGAGTGGCATATGGATAACCTAAAATTACAATGGATGGAATCCATCTTGGCATACCAATCCTAAGGGACATATTTGAAGCCATAGACATAATTTTGAAATCTAAAAACAATGGAGAATTCTATAAAAATCATAGTAGTTTCCCAATATATCTCCTCTTCAAGATTTTTGTGAACAAAAAAATTCTTTACTTCCATCTAATGAGCTTCCCAATGATGTGATATAGTAATAGCAAGTATTATATGGGTAGCGTTCATATTTACAATTGGTGCAAAGGTCTTAGTAAATTCAACACTATAAATATATTAAAATTCCTTTAGGAAAAATTATTCTTTGAACTTACCTATTAACCCATAGACTACATATATTGTCTAATATAATCAATTTTATTGAACAAGTTAGGTATGTGCACAAAGATTGGGGACCAAAAATTGACAAAAAAAAATACTTTTGATTCAAAATAGTAATAACATGATTGTGTTATAAAAATCATAATATGACCTTACATCATCATAAGACAACAAAGGCTCTTGGGCTTAGGTTCCTTTCAAATATTTTTTTAATGGAAGTTGACAAAAAGGTTAAAGTCATGGTTGGTGTTAAAAATGGTTAAAATTAAAAGTTATGCTTTTTGGGGATCCCACAAAACTGGATGTTGCATCTTGATATCATGTATCTTGTAACAGATCATACTATACACCTATAATTTGGCCTGCAAAGCCCTTGGAATAAGCATGTAGTTACCGATAAGGTTTATATCACCAAGTGATTTCCTTATAAAGCGGACTCAAAAATTTATTAAATTTGAAACAATATTATTTAGATCAAGGATTACAAGGCTTATCAAAAATGATAAAGGATGTGTAGTTCTTATTCCAATTGCTAGTGCAACAAGGTAAGTTTTGTTAGCAAGGATAACATTATTTAAGACATAGGTGATAAATAAGGATGATTAATGAGCATGGTAGCATATCTAATAACTCCAAATAAGAAAACATAATATAACTAGTATGGTCATATAATCATCTTATTATGAGACCAAATATTAGATACCTTGTGGATCCTGCAACAATGAAAATTCTCAAAATTCTTGTAATAGTCAAAAGTTATGAAAGCTTGATAAGTGCATTTAAGTAAATTCAAGGGTGATTTAGGAATAAAAGTTAATCAATAATGGAAAATCTGAGTGCAATAATCATTTGATTGGAGAATTTATTTTATGTTTGTATTGTGAGATTAAAAACTTAGTCAAGGATAAATTTGCATACCTTTAAATGTTGAAATAATCTTCAATTCAATGATATGATGTAGGGAATATTGGATGTAGATTTGGAGAGTGATGAAGAAATCTTAGCAAAAGAATCATGTATGTGTTGTTATAATTAAATATTTAATTATACTTTATTAAGTTTACTTAGGTCCTAATCAGGTTTTCATTTTAGGGTTTTCCATCTTGCTCTATAAAAGCAAGTTATCTCATGTAATTCTTCATTCCCAATAATTATATTATTTGCATCTTTTTATGCAAATTGCTCTTACATGTTTTATTTTCTCTTTGTAGAAGGCTAATCTAGGTTTTATAGGTGATCTTGGTTTTATTGAGTTTATTGGAAACTCTAACAGTATGGAAGACAATGATCCGGATATAGATCAGGTGTTGTGGGTAATTTTCCCGGTGTCGGTTCTCATACATTGAGTTGCAGGGATTTTGCTTGATACTAGAATTGGATCAAATTTTGAGTTTGAAAAGTAGGAGAGATAACAAATAAATCCAAAGGATAAATCTTGGCCAAATTCATATAGAGAATCCTAAACTGCATTCTTGCTACCAAAAATTTTCCAACCACGAAAATATATGACAAGTATCCAAAGTTTTATAGAGATAAAGAATCGTCAACAAAGATTGAATCAAAGAAGGCATAACTTTGATTAGTTATTCTGAAATTATCTATTGGCACGCATGTATTGAAGATATTTTCATTGCCACATGTGATGTGATGATTCACTTGTTTTTGATAAGATAAATCACATTTACAAGGTGCAACACCCTTTACACCATGATCCCAGATGACCAAAAAGGATAAAAAAACAAAAACTAACATCAAATAGTCCAGTAGAAAAAACAACAGATAGACACCAAAAAATTACAATAACAGTAGACTGACAAGAAAAAGAAAACCCATCCACCAACAACACACACCCAACCCATTACTTTGCTAAGCCCTCCCACTCCTCAAAGAGGAGATCTAGAACCTCATCACCCACTCATTTGTTGCTAGCTCCTTCACCAACATTCTTTTTGTCAACCTCCTCATGTAGCACATTAGACAGAGTAACAACAAACTTGTGGATGACCCGAACTATGAAGCGCATTAGCCTAGTGAATTTCCTCTCCAATTTTTCAACTTGAGACCATAGATTGTTGAGATCCTCTTTCTTCTCAATTTCCACCTTTTCCACTCCCTCATTCCCATCCAAGTGTTCAAAGGATTTTAGAGTGGAATCTTCATGGATCATTTTGTTTAGCTCTGAAAAATGGCTCAACCCTTCAACATAATCCTCGATTTCTTCAATGGTATCATTTTTCTCTCCTCCTTGGCCCCCTTCTTCTCAGATACACTAGAAATCTCATCAACAGGTTCCTCCTTTTTGTTCTTGACCAATTTTTTAGAATGTTTGACGCTAGTCTTCTCCACCCCTAAGTCCACACTAGCAACAACAACAGTGTTCCCATGGGAATCTCTATCACCAAAGTCTCCCTCCTCAGTTTTCGTGTTCGGCTCCACCACATGGCATAGGTTGCCATTTTTGTCCTTTTTTGGTTCAAGTTTGTTCTTGGCAGCTAGTTTACTATCCTTTTTAGTGGGAGTGTTCTTTAACTCACAAAGTCCAACAACCACTTTAGACTAAGCTAGACCCACACCCCCTTTTTTCTTCTAAGCCAAGGGTTTAGGTTTAGTGTCATCGAGGGTTTCACTAGGCACACTGGGATTCTTCCTTTTGGGTCCAAATCGAGGCAGCCAAAGAAAGTTTATCAGGGGAATGGTTGGAGACTTCCTGTTCCATAATTTTGACAAGCGTGTAAAATCACAAAGGTCATGTGTCACACTTTATAAAGGAATCGGCCAACAACAAATTTTTTTCTAAACTTCAACCACATAAAAGTGGTCTTTATGTTTTGAATTTCAAAATGGTGTAAACTAATGAAATGTAGAAATTTTGATGAGGTTTATTCCTGTAATTTTAAAAAGTTTAAAAAAATTGTTTTCATTATCTTTTTTTCAATTTAAGGACAAATTTTGGAATGTTGAAAATTTTAGAAAAGAGTGACTTCACGGACCATTAAGAAACAAATTGAAAAAAACTTCATTTCTCCCTAATTTTTTTCACCAAATAGGTAACTTCAATATCTACTACATGGAAAAAAATTTCAAATTTTGAAGTATATTTTTCTCATAATAACGTTTTAAAGTTAAACATGTTAGAATTTGATAGTTTTCACGGGCTGTCAACTATTTTCAATTTTTTAAATCATTTTCAAAAAAAAAATTATACCCTTTTGAAGAAGACTCTCTCCTCTACCGCCCCATATAAGTTTTTTTTTTAATTTTTAATTTTTTTTTCTAATTAGCCTCTTTTTAATTTTAACAACCTACTTGCATTATTTTAAAAATAACATATATTAAAACTAATCAAAATATTAAAAAAATTATATATTTGGATTCCCCACTTCGAGCTCTACAAAAGGGTATTTTTCTTTTTTGTAGAAAAATCATTATGACTAGAGAAATACTTAGTTAAAGTTGAAAGTTTCATAAAATTTTGAAAAATGTTGAGTTGGCTGCCAACTACGATGCCGACAAGACAGTTTCGATTGAAAGGGTTTTGGCCAAAACACTTTTGACAGAAACCCCACACATATAATAAGCCAAATTGAAAACTGATTTGAAATTTGAAATGGAAAACTTTAATTTTTTTGGTTTCGACCAAAACCATGTGTGCCACATATACGCCACATGGTTTCGGCTAAAAATTACTTGGCCAAAACTTTTTTGACTGAAATTAGTTCGCTCAAAACTATTTATTTGGTTGAAAGTGTGGCATAGGTTTGTGCTTTTACCCAACCGAAGTAGGTTTAGGGGGATAAAGGGCCAGATAAAATTGGTATAGATGAAGAATTAAACCTTGTTGTAGTGGCCAAGATGGCAGTTTGTCAAGGTTCCTGGTAGCCAAGTCTAAGGTTTCCCTAACAGAACTTTCAAGAGATAAAATTAGGAAAAAGAGAAAGCTTATGAAGATTTTATGTCTAAGATGGTTCAATAAGGGTAGATGGTAAAAATAAAACACTTTGAATCTCCCCTCTAACCTAATGTACTTCATAATGGCCAAAAAAACCTGGTTCCAAGGCTTCAACAAACACTCCCTTTCGAACCCTGCATGCAACTTTGTTGGTTTCTCATTTCCTTGGCATAATGTATGGAGACTTTCCAAATCCTACACTTTAGTATGCTTTTTAAGATTCTGGCCCATGCATGACAAGCCCGTGGCTTAGGCTATGACCTTTTCATTAATTTCAAAGGAGATGCCACCAACTATGACTCTCATGTCATTCCAAGATCTCATGAACTACGTTAAGAGCTTATCATCATGCCCCTGAAGGAATTCCATTAGAAACGCAATGCCTCCCTCAACACAAATGTGCCAAACAAGGGGCTCCTTGTGAAACTCTTTGCAAGAACAAGGCTCGGTTTGAACTTTGTCACCACCCATTTTCTCTCCAAAATTGTGGATTTTTAGCTGGAATAATAGAGCGAGAGGTATTTCAAAATGCCAAAGGGAAAAACACATACCCCAATTATCGACACCGCCATACCATAATGGAAAATCTTGCCTAATTAAGGCAATCGGATTTTTGCACCTACAAATGGTCATTCCCAAAGAGATTAGGGCCACGGGGCCAAAAAAAATCTTGCTTAAGTACCTCACAGATAATCCAAGAGCCATCATGATATTAATCGGATCATATTAGCCAAAAAATTGAAGTTAATTTTGGCCTTACACATGTTTCCATAAACATTGTTATGAAAATGGTACATTTTACATGACAACTCATAAATATTTTGAAATGCTATCTACTCCCCATCCAAACTTCCACTCGCACCCCTCCACCTCATCATGCCAATGCCACATCACCATGAGCCCAAGGGAGTAGTACCAAATTCCTGACTCCCATCCAAACTTCCACCCACACCCCTCTAACTCATCATGCAATGGCCACATCACCATGAGTCCAAGGGAGTAGTACCAAATGTAATCTGTGACAAAAGAAGTGTTAGATTTCATCATTCACAGTAGTGCTTTTTTTTTTTTTAGCAAGGGTAATTCCTTGTATGTTCATGGGGAGGGCCTCCAATCTTCTCCAAAATTTAGATAGCACCCATGAAGAGCCCAAGTTGCCTAAATAATTTTTCACCTGGTCGCCCTCACGAAAAATATGGGTTAGTTTCTTTCTTTAAAGTTTGGTAAGTAGGAAGATAATATCCAACATAATATCTCTAATACTCCAACCTTGGAAATGATTAAGATTGATGGAATCAATCACCACCTTAGAGTCTCCTTCAATGTGATTTTTTTTATGCCAAGAGTGGCATCAATGTTGACCCCCTTGAGCAGTGCTCTAGCCTCAGCTATCATGGATGTCTGTGTTCTAATGCCACCTGCATACCCCACCATCAAGTTGCCATGTGGGTCTCTGATAATGCCTCCTATGCTTGCCAGCCTAGGGTTCCCTTTCACTGCACCATCAAAGTTAAGTTTGTGCCAGTAGGTATTAGGGGGTATATAGGTCGTAGTAAGTCTAACCAGAGATTTAGAGTTGTCAAAGGAGTTGATCTCTAATTTCTTGTTCCATGATTTGGCCATGTTGATCTCCCACCCAGTAGGAGCTTTGTCTGGGGATTTCCAAATGTATAAGGAGACATTCTCAGCGATGATTTTAGACCAATGTCAAATACCTCCTTAAGGATTTTTCCCACATTTCTAAAAATCTAGTTATTTATTTCTTTCCACAAACACCAACATAAAATAAGGGGGGCCTATTGCCAGATTTCTTTAGGCAAAGGATATTAACAAGGGTCGACCCAGTTCTTAATAAAACTCTTAAGATTAGCATTCACGATCCAATGAATCCCTAATCTTCCAAGTTCCAAAAGCCAATTCCCAAACTTCAGTAGCAAATGGGTAGTGGAGTAAGAGATGAGGGATAAAATCCTTGTCATTCTTACAAAGAATGCATCCATTTAGGATTTGAAATCTCCTTTTCTTTAAGTTGTCCTGAGTGAGTATCTTGTTGTGACAAGCTTCCCACCAAAATAAATTAATTTTTGGAGTTAGTTATCTATTCCATACCTATTTCCATAACCTGTCCTGAGTCCCCTGCACTGACAACAAATCGTAGGCGGTTTTGATAGAGAGGTTACCCTTTCTTTCCTTCATCCTCCAGGTTTGAGATGGGAATTCTAGTTAGCAAGAGGATGTCCTGCACGATCCTTGCTAGGTGTATTAACTCAAGGAAAAGAGGACAACATAACTCCAACATTTTCCATTCATAGAACCAGGAAGACCACACAAGTAGTCACTTACATTATTTTCAAAGAATAACTTAGCAGGAACCATCAGGTTCTTGAAGTCCAATTTAGAGAGAGGAATTTCAATCAACTAGGGATCCTCCTATAATCTAATATTGCTACCATTCCCCAACTTCCATTTCAACCCAGATTGAAGCAGATTTTTCATCTTACAAATAGTATTCCATATCAAGGAACCGTTGGGGTGTTCATCAGAGATACACCTGATTAGGGGGTAGTTGTTTAGATACTTCACATTTAGGATTCTACACCAATCCTTTCCATTCCTTAGCTGATCCCATCTGACCTTAGCAAGTAGAGCCTTATCGATAGGTTGGATTTTCCTTATGCCTAATCCCACACTAGCTTTGGGGAGACATATCGTATCCTAGCTTATCAAAGCCATTTTCTTTTTTTCCTCTGTATTGGTCCAAAGGAAGTTACTTTAAGTTCTTTCAAAAAAATTAGCTATAAATCTAGGCATTTTCAAAATGGAAAGGAAGTAAACTAGGATCCCTTGATGAAAAACATGAAGAAGTTGCAACTTACCAGCATGATTGAGGATTGAACCTTTCCACCTTTCCAGTTTTCTTTGAATTTTTTCAAAAATAAAGTTCTAGAAAGCAGGAGTGACTTCTTTAATAGTGAGAGGGAGACAAAGGTACACTGAAGGGAGAGAATCACTCTTATCTAGCCCAGAATGGTTGTCACTATGTCTTGTAGATCTTAAATGCTATTAAAAAATAAATCATGCTCTTGTTGTAATTTATGCATTGGCTTGAACTAGCAGCATAAGTTTCTAGGAAATTCTTCCATTTCCTCATTTCCACCATCGAGGCTTTCTTGAAAAGGATGGTATCATCCAAAAAATGTTGTATAGCAACTGGGTCAAGGGTGGTGGTAGGTTTGATCCCCTTAATAGAGCCATTAGTCAACATCTTAGAGACATTCTTGCTTAGGACATCAACAACCATTATGAACATGTAGGGCAAAAGGGGGTCACCCTATCTTAATCCTTTACCAACATTAAAGAACCCATGAGAGACCCCATTGACCAAAATAGAGTACGTCACTATAGTTGTTCATTTTGAAATGAGATTAACCACCTTTTGATTGAACCTAAACTTGGCTAATACTTTGAGTAGAAAACTTCATAGGATTTTGTCACAATTTTTTGAAATTTCAAACTTAAAGGTCATACTAGCACAATTACTTCTATCCATGGAGTGTATGATTTCATGTGTGAAAATTGCAGAATCTATAATATGGAAAACTAGGACAAACCCCTTTTGACATGGGTTGATCATTTTTTCAAGAAAAGGTTTCAGATGGTTAGCGAAAATTTTGGAGATCTTGTAGATGGTATTGTATAGGCTGATTGGTTGAAAGTCATCCATGGTCTGGGGGTCTTCATTTTTAGAAATGCGAGCTAGAAAGGTATCATGGCTCAACTATTTTAAGAGTTTACCCAACTTGAAAAAGTCCTTGGCACCAAGAAAAATTTCCTCACCCGCAATATCCCAATACTCTTGGAAAAAGCCAGGGGATAACCATCCGATCTTGGGGCCTTGAAAGCCCCCATACTGAAGACAACCACTTTTACTTCCTTAGGAGTGATAACACTAAGAATATCATCATTATCTGCAATAGTTAGCAAATCAGGTGTAGAATCTAGTAACAAGTCATCAACAACAGAGTTAGGAAATTCCAAAGGCTTGGATAAGGCAAGTTGGAAATATCCAAAGGCCATTGAACCAATCTGAGTTGGAGTAGTAGCTTCTATTCCCAAATCATCTTTCAACTTTTTTATCTAGTTTCTTTTTATGTGTTTGAGGGTCGAGACATGGAAGAAGGAAGTGTTGCAGTCTCCTTTCAACCATTGAACTCTAGATGTAAATTGCTTCTAGAATATTTCCTCTTTTTTCAAAATTTTTTCCCATTCAGTACGTTCATCCTTCTCTTGTTAACAGGTCTGCACACTGACATCCCCCTCCATCCTTTTTTGGATCACCTTAAGTTTTTCAGCGATCACACTTTTTTGGTGGAAAACATCCCCATACACCAATTTATTCCAACCTTAAACCATGTTCTTAATATACTTAAGTTTGTGGAAAACCCTAAACATGGGGGAGCCATGGACAGGGACATTCCGCCAATTAACAACTTTATTCCTAAAGTTTGGGTGAGAATTACACATTATCTCAAACTAGAAAGGAAAGGGAGCAACAACTGAGTGTTCATTCAAGGTAAGCAATAGGGGGTTATGGTTAGAGACCATCCAGGGAAGCATCAACATATTGGAGTTCAGTAGAGTCATCCAATTAGGGGAAAAAGGAAATATATTGAGCCTAACTTGGATAAGGTTATCTTCCATTCTCTTATTAGTCTAGGTAAAAGTTCTCGCCCTGTAGGTCAATGCCCACAACCTCATATCACTTAAAAGATCAACCAAGTTATCCATACTATCAGTATAATCCACTAGTGCTCCAACTTTTGAAAGGGATATAAAGGGGAGTTGAAGTCTCCTGCCACTAACCAATAGGCCCCTTTATTGTTCTGGATCCAACCAGTGATTTCCTACCAAAGAGCTTTCCTAACATTGCTTATGTTGGAGGCATAAATATTTATCAACATCCAAGAAGAACTAGAGTGGGTAAATTGGCTACCCAAGATGTTCTTGTTTTGAAATACTTCAATACCCTCAAGGGGTGATCCCACAATACTGGTTTACAATTTTTGGGCAAACTAGACACTGAACTAATTTTTTTTAACTAAATCTTCACGTTCAGGCTCCTATATAGCGGCTAAAACGTGAGGAATTTGAAGATGATGCAAACTAGTGATTGGTGATTTTTTGTTTATATATTCTAAATATATTTTTTTCAATTTTTTTGGAATCAGAGTGCACTTCTTTTTCCATCTCCTTAAAAAACTAGCTTTTTAAAAAAATCAGCATTTTTAAGGAGTGACACTCACCATATACAACATAATTTTTTTTGTATGAAGGATAAAATTCTAAATTTTTTGAATTTAGATTTTTAACTATGGTATCTAACACTTTCATTTGGTTTCTTAGTGTTTTATTAAATATTTTTTCCTTAATCAAGTTTCGAAGTCAAACCAATTACAATTCAAACATAGGCGAATTGTATATAACATAAATTTTTTTGTACGTATCGAAATTCAAATATTTTTTTTAATGGATCAAGGACATCAATACCCAACCCAAACATATTTTTCAAAATTTTATTTTGATAATCTGCTATTTTTCCACATGTGCAGAACAAAGAGCTTGATTTTCGGTGAAAAGCCTATGTTTAATAAAACTAAAAAAACACATACATAATAAAACCAAAACATATTAAAATTATATTTTTTGGATAGCTCGTTTTGAGGACTACCATCTTCTAGCTGGGTCTATGAAGTCTCCTCCATTTTCATCCTCAACCCGAGCTTCGAAGGGAAAAAATCTGGAGATTTTTGGTGTTGAAGGGTGGGAAGGTGGGAAAAGGGGGGTTCGAGCGAACCTAAAGGGTTTGGTCGAACCAGGGTTCGAGAAAACCCCCCTTCCATAATGGAAAAAATGGGTTCCCACATTGAAAGGGGTTCGCTTGAACCTTGAGTTCGTTTGAACCCCCCAAAATGAACTTTTTTTGAGTGGGGATAGTTTTTGGAAGTTTTCCTTCCTCATTCAAATTGTAAACCACTTTTGTGGGTTCACCTCAAGTCTATTAGGGTTCCATATAATAGTTAGCCCCTTAAAGCCCCATTCTCATCACTAAATGAAAAGTGAGCATTTAGCCAAATGTTTTTAGCTATGGGTTCAATTCTTTTTCATTTTGAGTTCTTATAAGTAGTACATCAAGCTTGTGCTCCCAAAAATAATTATTTAGATCAAGCTTATTATGGGGGCTATTTATCCCTCTCACATTCCAAGATAGGACTTTCATTTAGACATATTTTTTGAGGACACATCCAATGTCCTCTAAATGAAAACTAAGCATTCAGCCAAATGTTTTTAGCTATGGGTTCAATTTTTTTCATTTTGAGTTCTTATAAGTATATCATCAAGCTTTTGCTCCCAGAAATAATTCTTTGGAGCAAGCTTCTTATGGGGGCTATTTAGCCCTCTCACATTCCAAGATAGGACTTTCATTTAGACATCTTTTTTGAGGACACATCCAATGTCCTCTATTTCCCAATAGCAATTTCTATGGTTGTCTCTCTATTTCTAGTTTGTTGTTGGTTGGGTCTTCTTGGTTTGGTATTCACTCCCACATTTTCCTTCCTTTATTTCCCTCTCTTCTTTGGGGTTTTGCAACCATCTTCTTCATTGGTTTGGAAATGTGACAAATCAACTATATTGTACCTCCAACTCTAGAGCCTTCCCCATCTAGAATAACTCAGGTATTTTGAGCCCACTTCCATATCCTTAATCAAACCTAGATTAGTTGGGTGGGGTCAATCTCACAAAACATCCACCTTCAAATCCTTAGTAACCATTATTTCACATAAGACACTATTTGAAGGAGACTCAACCTTCAAAGGGGTGGGTTTACTGGGCATTGTCATAGCCAATTTTGTACTAGATAAAGAGGGCTTGTGGTGCAGGAGCACCTAGAAAGCACCTAGGAAACTCTAGGCTTAGGAAGTTTTGTTTTTGATGTTATAAGGTCATGTTGACCATTTTCTTGTGTTAGAGACCTAATAAAAGGTCTAGTCAGGAGCTATCAGGAGTGGTGAAGAATTTGAGTTTAGACACTTATTTGTGTTAGTGTCTAGGAAATTGGGAAATTGGGGAAAGTGGCAAGTTGGGACATTTTACACTTTTTCCCACTTTGTAACTAACTTGTCTAATCCAAGGGAGGCCTAACTACTTTGGAAAAACTTATAAAAAGTATGCCTCGACCTGTAGATGGGTTGGAAGTCATTGGAAGCATTGGTAATTTGGAATTCTTATGAATGACAAGTAAAGACAGTGTGGAAATTGATTAAGTTTCTGTGTTTGTTCTTGATTGTGAGTTATTGGTATGACCAAGCAATGAAATCTGTGTAGAATGTAATGTAGGAAGATTCCAAGCACTGTTTTGTTTATGTATTAGTTGATTTCATCGGTTCCAAGCTTTTGTTTTGTAATTGGTTAAGTGAGTTCTCTTTGCTGATCTAACTGGCAACCTGTCAAAGATGGAGCTCTAGTTCCTTTTCCCACTGTACTTGGTGTACGGCCTTTTGGGGATTGGATCTAGTCTCCATGTGTGTACATATGGTAGATTTAGGGGTAGGTAGGAGGCATGGACACATTGTGAATGACTTCTCCTAGGCAAGCTTGATTGTGCCCGGCTAGGGAAGTTGTGAAGTGTAATGCACATAACTTGCAGGGGAGACCTCTCCATGCTAAACCCCATGGTAGAAAGGTGGAAGAAGGCCCTACAGAGGTTTGGTATCTAGTAAGAGGCTACATCAATCCATTTGATGGAAGACCTCTTTGATAGTTCAACTGGGTGGCCAGGAAATGACAAAAAAAACCTACATTTGCTAAATTGGTGAAGAAACCTTGTGTACGGAAAGACAAGGCCTAAGACTTTGGAAATATTGAAGAGGTTGATATCAAGACCAAGAAACCATAGGGGAGCTTTGGGGTTCTTTGGGAAAGTTTTGAGTAACATCCACTTTTCTCGGGTTAGGAAGGCTAATAGTGGCTCTAGGCTTGTAGCCTTTTTAACCCTAAGTGAGGGTTTGGAGGGAGTAATAGAGAAATGGAGCCTAATGGTTGTTCAACAACCCTATTAGGATGCTAGGAAGAATGATATCACATCTCTACATCCCTGCAAGAATCTAGCTGAGTATTGTGTGTGTTTGGCCTTTAGGGATGATTAAGGGTCAAGGGTGAAACAGTGGCAAAGCACCAAGTTTTGGTTGGGTTGTATGACATGGATGGAAGTGGGGATGGCCAGTAGAACCAAGGGTACCTACATTTGAGTTAGGACCTATAGGTTGAGTTGGTGGGGAGTGCCACCAAAGGGAATTACCAAGGTGAGACCCGGAGCATGGAACAGTGATTGTTCCATCCAACCCCTCTTACACCAGATTGGTATCAGAGCTGTGAAAGGTTTGGGATAGTGAATTGTATGTCAGAGGTTGAATCAAGTGGTTCCAAAACCATGGTGACCAATGCTGAATTGGAAAGGGATCTGACAGAGCAACAAGAGAAGAACAGGCAACTTGAAGAGACAGTTGAAGAGATGAAGCAAAAGTTAGAAGAAGTGGTAGAGGCTGCAGGAAAAATGAAGGTACAACTAGCAGTGGTTAGAGACAAGGGTGAAGATCAGGTTGAGGAGGAAATTGAACCAAACCCTGATCCTCCACTGAAGGAGGAACCCTTCCTCAAGGAATTGAAGGCTTTGAGTGGTAAAGCATTAGAAGGTATTCCCATCTTTACAGGTAGAATGGATGTTGAGTTGGTCATGGAGTGGATAGAAGGAATTGAGAATCACTTTGAGTGTGATGGAGTGACTGAGGCACAAAAGGTGAACATAGCTAAATCAAGACTAAGGGGACAAGCACTGACTTGGTGGAAGCTCCTACAAGAAGAAAGGGAGAATGAAGGAAAGAAGCACATATCTAGTTGGAAAGCTATGGTGGCCAAAGTGAAGGAGTATTATCTACCAGAAGACTATGAGGTCCAACTACATAAGAAAAGGCAAAACCTTAGGCAAAGAGACCTAGATGTAGCTGCCTACACTGAGGAGTTCCAATAACTAAGCCTTAGGTCTAGGGTGCAAGAAGTGGAAAGCATCAAGGTGGCGAGGTATCTAAATGGCCTCAAATGGAATATCCAAGAAGAGTTGAGTCTCTTTACACTCACCAATCTCCATAGTTGTTTTCAAATGGCTTTCAAGGTGGAGGAGAAGCTGAAAAATAAGCAAGACTCCAATTCTAAAGGCAAAGGTAAAGGCAAGGAACAAAGAGATCAAAGAGGGCAAAGGGGTGGCTACCAAGGTAGAGGCAATGACCAAAGAAACCAAGGAGAGTTTAAATCCATAGATCATGGCAATGAAACACCTTCTAGAGGAGGTTATAACAGAGGTAGAGGTTCTCAAGGAGGATCAAATAGAGGAAGAGAAGCAGGAAGGAGTAATTCCTATTTTGCAAACATGAAATGCTATCATTGTGGTCAAGTTGGACACCCAGCCTATAGGTTCCGAGAGAAAGCTTCTTCATCAAGCAATGAGAAGAGAGTGGCTTATGCACAAGAGGACACCATGAGTCCTAAGTCAACTGAGGTCAGTCATATTGAATCTGAGATGGGAGAGAGTCTGATGTTTAGAAGAGTCTTGATTAGACAACCAGTCAAAGAGAACCAAAACAAAGGAGAGCTCTATTCAGGGTAAGGTGCAGGATACTTGGTAAAGTATGCAAGGTCATAGTAGACTCAGGTTCCACAGACAATATTATCTCAGAGGAGGCAGTAATGAAACTGAAATTGGAAAAGGTACCCACACCAACCCCTACAAGGTCACATGGCTTAACAAAGGGCAAAGTGTTTTAGTGAATGAGCAAGTAAGGGTGGAGTTTTCCATTGGAGGGTACAAGGAAAAGTTAGTTTGTGATGTCTTACCCATGGATGCATGTCATCTACTATTGGACAGAACATGGCAATATGATAGGAGTGCCATGTATGATGGAAGAGAGAACACCATCTCATTCAAGAAGGATGGGAAGACTTTTAAGTTGCAATCACTATCAGAGGAGGATGAAGGACAGTCAAAGACACCAAGTGTGCTACTAAGTAGTGGAAAAGAGTTCCTCAACACCCTACATGAAGGTGGAGAAGGATATGTAGTATTGTTGCAATCCAAGGAGGAAGATAAGACTGAAAAAACAGTCATACCTGGAGCAATCCAAAATTTACTTGAGAAGTATAAGGACATAGTAAGTGATGGCACACCTGCAACTTTACCTCCTAAAAGGGCCATTAGTCATCAGATTGACTTCATACCTAGAGCATCATTACCTAAAAAAGCAACATATAAGCTTACAAGTGCAAGAGTTGTTGGATCAAAAATTGATTCAAAAGAGCATCAACCCATGTGCAGTACCAGTAGTTTTGGCAACCAAGAAGGGAGGAAAATGGAGGTTATGTACTGATTCTAGAGCAATAAATAGAATCACCATTAGGTATAGGTTCCCTATTCCTAGAATTGAGGATCTAATGGATTGTCTTGGAGGAGCTCAATATTACACCAAGTTGGATCTCAAGAGTGGATACCATCATATCAAAATTAAGGATGGTGATGAGTGGAAGACAACATTTAAGACAAATGATGGGTTATATGAATGGAGAGTGATGCCATTTGGTATCTACAATACCCCTAGTATATTCATGAGGCTCATGAATGAAGTGCTCAAGGACTTCACATGGATATTTGTGGTGGTATACCTTGATGACATCCTCATATTCAGCAAGACAATAGAAGAGCATTTGAAACATGTGGAGTTGGTTCTTAGAAGGTTGCAAGAGGAGAAGTTGGCAATCAATCTAGAGAAGTGTGAGTTCTTTAAGCAAGAGCTTGTATATTTTGGTTTTGTTATGTCCAAAGGATCATTGAAGATGGATCCAAGCTAGGTGGAAGCAATCCTAAATTGACCTACACCAACCATAGGGACTGAGGTAAGAAGTTTCCATGGATTGGCTCAATTCTATAGAAAATTCATAAGGAACTTTAGTGGTATTTGTGCACCGGTCCTAGATACAATCAAAGGTGGTTTGAAAACCAAGTTTAAGTGGACACAAGAAGCTGAGAAAGGATTTGAGAAACTGAAACAAGAAGTGGCAACTCAACCTATTCTCTTGTTACCAAGCTTTGACAAGTTGTTCACTGTGGAATGTGATGCTAGTGGAGTGGAAGTAGGAGGAGTGTTAAGTCAAGAGGGCAAGCCTATAGCCTTCTTTAGTGAGAAGCTCAATGAAGCAAAGAAGAAGTATTCAACTTATGAATTCGAACTTTATGCTTTGGTCAGTCACTTAGGAAGTAGAGGCATTACCTTCTACCCAAGGAGTTTGTGGTCTTTATAGACAATCAGGCACTCAACTATATCAATACTCAAGAGAAGTTGAGTAATAGGCATTTAAAATGGATGGAATACATCCAAGCTTTTACCTTCACCATCAAGCACAAGAAGGGGCAGATGAATAAGGTAGCAGATGCATTGAGCAGGAGGTTGTTGATAGTGCAAGAGATACAAGTGAAGAGAATAGGGATTGAAAGCTTTAAAGATCTCTATAGAGAGGATGAAGATTTCTCAGAAGCTTATAAGGTATGTTTAGATTTTGAGAATCATTTTCATAGTCAATATGCTGAGTATACATTGCAAAGTGGATTATTGTTCAAGGGGAATCAATTGTGTGTTCCAAAAGGATCAATGAGAGAAAATCTCATTCAAGAGAAGCATAATGGCAGTCTTAGTGGACACTTTGGCATCAATAAGACATTAGAGCTAGTTCAAAGGTTCTATTATTGGCCTAAATTGGCAAGAGATGTCAGAAAGTATGTGGAACAATGTGTTGTATGTATGAAAGCTAAGGGAGGAGCTAGTAATGCTGGTCTTTATGAACCCCTACCCATTCCTAATAGACCATGGGAGTGTGTGAGCATGGATTTTGTGGTAGGACTCCCTAAGACCAAAACTGGTTTTGATAGTGTGTATGTAGTGGTGGACAAATTTAGCAAAATGAGTCACTTTATTCCTTGCAAAACCACTCATGATGCTAGCTACATAGCTCATCTTTTCTTTAAGGAGGTTGTAAGGATTCATGACTTACCTTTAAGCATTGTTTCAGACAGGGATGTTAAGTTCATGAGTCATTTTTGGAAGACTCTATGGAGTAGATTGGGAACCAACCTGTCATTTGGATCAGCTTACCATTCTCAGACCGATGGTCAAACAGAGGTGGTTAACAGGGTGTTGGGTAATCTTCTTAGGTGCCTAAAAAAGGAATATGGACAGACATGGGATATGGTCATCTCACAAGCTGAGTATGCCTATAATGATAGTGTCAACCGGACCACAGGGAAGAGTCCTTTTGAGGTTGTGTATGGGATGCACCCAAGAGGTATTTGTGAACTCAGGGATCTAGGAGCCATGGAGAATAGGAGTGGACATGCTGAAGACTTCAGTCAGACCATGAAAGAGATTCAGGAGTAGGTGAAGAAGACAGTCACCGAGGCTACACAAAAGTTGAAGGAGAAGGTAGATTTGTCAAGGAAGGATGTGCAATTTGCAGTGGGAGAGTATGTCATGGTTCACCTCAACAAATCCAGGTTGTAGAAGGGAGTGTCAACCAGGCTACAGATGAAGAGGATAGGACCATGCAAGATATTAGCCAAGTATAGGAAGAATGCATACAAGGTGGAGTTACCTTCTGACTTGGGAATTTCACCAGTTTTCAATGTTGCAGATTTGATCAAGTACAAGGGATCAGTCCAAGAGATGGATCAAAACAATAGAGAGGTTTTCAAAGATGTTAGTAATGTAGCTCTACCTATTCAAGACAAGCTTTAGGAAGACAAGATCTTGGAGTCAAGAGTGCAAAAGTCTACAAGGAAGAAAGTGTACATGGAACACCTTATCAAATGGAAGAACAAGCCTAAATCTAAGGCTACATGGGTACAAGAGGATCAGTTCTAGAAGTATGGCATAGATATGTCACTCATCTCTCCTTCCATTCCTTAGTGTTTAGCTGAGAGGGGGGGAGAATGGTGCAGGAGCACCTAGAAAGCACCTAGGAAACTCTAGGCTTAGGAAGTTTTGTTTTTGATGTTATAAGGTCATGTTGACCATTTGCTTGTGTTAGAGACCTAATAAAAGGTTTATTCAGGAGCTATCAGGAGTGGTGAAGAATTTGAGTTTAGACACTTATTTGTGTTAGTGTCTAGGAAATTGGGAAATTGGGGAAAGTGGCAAGTTGGGACATTTTACACTTTTTCCCACTTTGTAACTAACTTGTCCGACCCAAGGGAGGCCTAACTACTTTGGAAAAACTTATAAAAAGTATGCCTCGACCTGTAGATGGGTTGGAAGTCATTGGAAGCATTGGTAATTTGGAATTCTTATGAATGACAAGTAAGACAGTGTGGAAATTGATTAAGTTTCTGTGTTTGTTCTTGATTGCGAGTTATTGGTATGATCAGGCAATGAAATCTGTGTAGAATGTAATGTAGGAAGATTCCAAGCACTATTTTGTTTCTGTATTAGTTGATTTCATTGGTTCCAAGCTTTTGTTTTGTAATTGGTTAAGTGAATTCTCTTTGCTGACCTGATTGGCAACCTGTCAAAGATGGAATTCTAGTTCCTTTTCCCACTGTACCTGGTGTATGGCCTTTTGGGGATTGGAGCTAGTCTCCATGTGTGTACATATGGTAGATTTAGGGGTAGGTAGGAGGCATGGACACATTGTGAATGACTTCTCCTAGGCGAGCTTGATTGTGCCCGGCTAGGGAAGTTGTGAAGTGTAATGCACATAACTTGCAAGGGAGACCTCTCCATGCTAAACCCCATGGTATAAAGGTGGAAGAAGGCCCTAAAGAGGTCTAGTATCTGGTATGAGGATAAATCAATCCATTTGATGGAAGAACTCTTTGACAGTTCAACTGGGTGGCCAAGAAACAAAAAAAAACCTACATTTGCTAAATTGGTGAAGAAACCTTGTGTATGACAAGACAAGGCCTAAGACTTTGGAAATATTGAAGAGGTTGATATCAGGACCAAGAAACCACAGGGGAGCTTTGGGGTTCTTTGGGAAAGTTTTGAGTAACATCCACTTTTCTCGGGTTAGGAGGGCTAATAGTGGCTCTAGGCTTGTAGCCTTTTTAACCCTAAGTGAGGGTTTCGAGGGAGCGATGGAGAACTGGAGCCTAATGGTTGTTCAACAACCCTATTAGGATACTAGGAAGCATGATATCACATCTCTACACCCCTTCAAGAATCTAGTTGAGTGTTGTGTGTGTTTGGCCTTTAGGGATGATTAAGGGTCAAGGGTGAAACAGTGGCAAAGCACCAAGTTTTGGTTGGGTTGTATGACATGGATGGAAATGGGGATGGCTAGTAGAACCAGGGGTACCTACATTTGAGTTAGGAACTATAGGTTGAGTTGGTAGGGAGTGCCACCAAAGGGAATTACCAAGGTGAGACCCGGAGCATGGAACAATGATTGTTCCATCCAACCCCTCTTACACCAGCTTGCTTGGCGATGTCACAACCAAGAATGTGGTAGGGTTTTTAAAAGGACTAGATTTGGTCGGGGAATTAATGATCGATTCACTTGTTGCTTTCTACCTATGTGTGGATTTTGTAATGAACCTTTTCCTTATTTTATAAAAGGCAATATGTTATCTAGTTTTAAGGATAAAAAATTATTGAGATGGTAGAGCTTAAGTTGGAATATCACCAATTTAACTTTCTATTTCATTTTTATTGTTCATTTCAATAAATAATTATATATACTATAGAGGTTTGTAATGCTTAAGAAATCAAGGTCATTCTTGATTTTAAATTTTGCATGACTATAAATCATTCATTTCTAGTGAAATAATCAATTTGTTAGGTCATCTTCGGGTACATTTTGAAGCTATCTCATTAGTGAACGATTCAATTCTCTAAACTCTCACACTATTTTGTATGTAGCTGTGAAATATTCTAGTCAAATATAAATATTTTAACTTTAGTTTACTTATCTTTTAGTAAGTATGTGGGTAACATCTAAATCAAGCTTAGTTTCTTAGACTTTCCCTTTCTTTACTTAATCTTTTACAATTTGTTTTGAGTGAATTTAGCTTCAACTAAAGTGTAAAGTGATAGATATGAAATTTTCCAAGATCAATAAAATCACTTGTAAAGAGTAAGATTATATCTCTTAGAACCAACATGCCTCCATGTGAAAACAACTAAATAATGAACCTTGAATGAACCTAGCAAGTCAAGAATTGGCACTCTGGAGCATTGGGATAGTTAATTCTCAACCAAATTTAGCAATTCTTTCAAGATAGATAGGTTATATTGTTTATATAATAAAATCTATTTACATGTTGTTGCGTGTATAACACCCTCATCAATAATTATCTTTATTTTTAGTACTTGATATGTACTTGTGAGACATTCATATCAATGATGCACACTTATTGATTCTTATGGTTATTGATATGCATAATATAAGATTTTTATTATGTTAATTTTTAGAATAAGTGAAAAAAGTTCTACCCACTTTTAAGGTATGTTACAATTATGCCCTTTAGTAGCAATATTAACTAGGGAAATGTCACCTTCCTTACACCTTATTAGACCATTTTTTTCTCATGCTCTTGGATACCACATTAGGGCATATGTTACTATAGTGACCAACATACTTACATGGCTATATCTAGATATCGAGGGTCACTAACCATTTTATTATCTTATCCATGTTGGGGATAACCTTACTTCCTTGACTTTATCTCCAACCATTTTATGCTCGTCATGACTTATCATTCTAGATGTCATGTGCACATGTCTACCATAAAATATATTTGTTATTTCTATTTCTTTACATTGTCCATACATATTTTTACTTTCTTATCTATAGATTACTTTTATTTTCATGTACATATTTTCCTCTCCTTCAACTCCTTGCTTCCTATGCACACAACCAATTGAAGGGAACATTTATTGTCACTAACATTATGTTGAGATTTTAGGTGGTGATAGGCACTATAAGGACTCATGATCTTATAACCAAATGAAGTATTATCACAAGACATGCCTTCTGTTTCATATGTTTTGTCATCCATCCTATGGCCACTAAGCCAAACACACATTCATCATCTTTTGATCAAGCATAATTTTTTTAACCTTACTTATTTCCTATTGTTCATTATTCCTATACAAGTTGTAAGCTCACATTTTGTACCTAAATATCATGTATTAGAGAGAATCTAATCATTACATACTTTTCCTCTATTTAGTTGGTTCCTATCGAGAGTTCATACTAAAGGACACACTTATACAATGACAACTTCCAAGTTCCATTTCTTTACATGGACCCTCTTTCACATCCTTTGATGCTTGAATATTTACTTTACATTCATGTTTGCGAGTGTTGCATATTTTGAGATGCATTATCAGTTTAGGATTTGCATGCACCTTAATATGAAAGAAAATGTAATGGTCAAAATTGCATATCCATGTCACTATCAATTATCCATCGATACATGTATGTATAGTGGAAAATAGTACAATTTTATGCAAAGTTGGACTCATTCGACTAGCCTTTATGTATCCATATAAGACAAATTCTCATATAGTTAGCTTTCACCTTATTCTTACATGCAAATACCCCAATCCATTCACCTAATCTCTGTATTTATCACATGTATCCCTACACTTACCTCTATACAGTCATTGTCCACCCAAATATGACCATTTCCCTACCTAGGGCTATTTCCATAATCATAGACTTGTTCCTTGGCTTTCTAATATTGAAACTTTAGCTAATTAGCTCATTTATTTTTGCACTTTGAACCGATCAGGTACACATTTTGTAAATTTTGGTGTTATGTGCTAGTATTTAAAGATATTCATGAACATTCATTTTAAACATCTAAAATATACAAGTCTTCTTTTATTCTGAAGCATTGAAGAAGCAATCAATAGAAAAAAATATTTAACTTTATGCAATATAATGAATAACAAACCTATACACATTATTCTAGAACCTTTCCGTGTTGTCTTTTATCTTTAATATATATTCAAAGTGATCAGTCTAAGAAAACGTTTCATTGTGACACAACTACAATCCTTCTAAAATAATTTAAAATACCATGAGTCCCAGATATCAAGAAAGATTAGAACAAGTAAAAAACATCCAAGTGAAATTCTATAAACTAGACAGGCTCAAATCTAGACTTAAAAAAATGAGTTAACAATGTTAAACTTAACTCAAACCTGCAGGCTTGATCTCTGGTGTAGCACTGATCCAGCCCACATCCAAAGCCATTTTAGCGATAGAGAGGTGCCAGTTGCAGAGCAGAAATTATCCAGATTCCAAAGTTGCTTTTGAATTATCCATCATCGAATTCAAAGCTAAATAGTCTTGTCTTATTCTAATTTACTTTCATAAAATAAATGTTGCAATTACTTTGATTTACCAGTCCCAACCAATCATTAGTTTATCATCTCACCGACTGACATGTAAGGCTTACATCCAAAACAAAAGTATTCTATCAGTAGAATAACAGTTCAGAAAAGAGTATGTTGTAAACATGAAGCTATATTTCAATCATACCCAACAAAGCATCATTATTGAATATGAATAACCCACTTTGTAGAACGAATAATACAAGGCGTACATTCCTGTGGGTAAGAATAAGTAACCAAATGAGTCTGAATCCGACAGCTGTGGGGTAATATTCCCAAAATTAGGGCAAGATGGTACTTAGAGGTTGACCATTGCCATCAATGGTTTTGCAGAAATATGCACAAGAAGCTGATTGATTGATTTACTGATTCATTATAATTATTATTTTGGATCCCAACAAGAAGTACAATCGTTTCTTTTGTATAATTTTCTAAGCTTTTTGACGCCTTTCTAAGAATTGCAGGCAAAGAGAGCAATCAGTTCGGAAGAATTTAAACATGATGGGTGTCCACATGATATCTCTAACTTGTAAATGTGCAAATGTCTGATATTGTTTGAAAAGATAAAGAATAATAAAAATTAACATTCAAGGAGACATTAACATTTATGGTTTCCACGTCTTATATGATGTACTTCGAAGATAATTTATTTATTTAAATGAAATGAAATAAAAACAGTTTATCGACATTTCGAAGCCACTTGGAAGGATCCAATAGAGTGGTAATAACATCTTCATTAGGGTTTTGTTGTAGTAGTAAAGTAAGTGTTGTTCTAATTAAACAATAGTTGTTTGTTTGAGATAAGTATGTTTTTATATTTTTTTTCAATGAAAGATTTTATATCATTCTTGAGATTGTTTTGTCATTCTATATGGTATCATGAATGCACGATCCTGACTTCATATTTTATAATGTCAGACCTTGTATTCAGCAAGATTTGATCTTTGATGGATTCATTCAGAACTATTCAATTTCATCAAAAAATGAGGGACCCATCATTTCAAAATAAGAAAATTCAACTACTTTTCCTCTTACAACTTTTAAAAACTATTTTCCATATCCATCTGCAACTTAAAATTCCTAATATCCCTATGGTATAAATGTATTCAGTATAATTGAACCTACAATACTCAATATTCTTTGTATTTTTCTACTAAAATACATTATCCCAGAAACCCAAATCAACTGGGGAGACTTAAATTAAAGGGATGAAGAGAATAGGCACCATGACAAAAGTGTGCATTCTTCACCTGCTTTGAACAATGTCAGCCAGCCAACCGGTACAAATTACTGGCTACCTAAGTAAAATTTGGAGAGGATGTGCATCTCTACATGTCCTTTCAATTAGATCTCACAACATCAATCAGCATCTTTACCGACATTTAAAGGACCGGGTGGGTCTCATATACGATCACATGCACTGTTGAACAAAAGCTGCATTCAGTAACATGGTACAGGAAATTGATTTCACAGGAAATTGGTAAAGAAACAAAAGCTGCATTCATTAACATTGTACAATACATTATGCAGCCCAACTTCTTTTCGTGTTTCTCTGATGGAAGTGGTGGTACCGAACAAACAGAGAAGTCAATAGCTAAGTACTTCTCCAGTTGTGGAACGTTTTCTATTCCAGGAGTAAGTAGTACTAGGTTTGGCAACTCTGAGCTCCAAATTAATGGTGAATAGTGAAGTTGGTACCTCTAAACAGATGACCATTCGTGGCGTATGAAGAACAGGAGTGGGTGCTCAATCAACATAAACTGCACAAAAGTATTCTGACAGTTTAGAGATCACTTTAAAATAGTGCTGGGTATTTCCTACATAGGACAAGTTGGCCCAAACAATTATATTGTGCATACTGCAATTACTGGTTTTTATGGGACCCTAGGATTCACTAGACGCAGAATATGAATTTATGGAGAAGTTTCAAACAGTAATGTCTGTATTCATCAACGAAGGAACATGAGAGCAACATTTGGATTGTTTTAAAAATCATGTTTTTGTCTTTAATTTTGCATTATTGATTAGGATGGCATAAGATTTTATTGTTGCTGTGATGATCTCTTTATGTCCTCTTGGAATGCCAACCAGAAGTACAGTATTTTCATTATGTAGGGTTTCCATGTTTTAGCTTTACCTTGCAAACGTTATGTCGTGGTTAATAACATAATCTACTTTTTAAAAACACAATGAAATATTTCTCTAAAGCATTTAGAGGGAGACTGAAAATGATATATAAAGATATATTTGAAAATTCTGGGTGTAAAGTAGAGTATAATGCTATGATTATGTTTGTAGAAATTATTTACTAGCAGTCACATCTTAGTGTGTAATGGGTACGGCAAAGAAGTGTGGAAGGTTAATTAGGACAAATTTTGGTCTATTTTTTGTATACATTTTTATGCAGTACATGAGGTCAATTGGTAGGCCATTTAGCAAATGATGTTATTTGTGCAACAAAGGTCTCAATGGAGAAGTGATAGCTTCAAATAAACTATGCATCCACTTACAAGGATCCAAACATGATTGAAATAAAACCTCTAAATTAGGAAGATAATCAGGCTCCATTACCAACAAGCTCATGTTATGTTTGCAATAAGGAGAGAGGGAGAGAGAGAGGGAGAGGTAGGGATAGAAATAGGGAGAGATAGAGGGGGAAGAGCAAGAGATAGACGGGTAAGGAGATAGAGATAAAGAGGAAGATAGAGATAGAGATCTGGAGAAGGAGAAGGATGAGAGGGATATGGAGAGAAGGAGAGGAGATAAAGAGAGAGAGGAGAGAGGGATAGATAGAGATGGAAGAGATAAATATATAGAGATGGATAGAGAGGGAGATAGATGGATGGATACAGAGAGGAAGACATATCTAGAGATAAAGGGGGAGAGATGAAAATAGATGTAAAGATGAAGATAGAACGAGAAAGGAAGATGGAGACAATTAGATAGAGAGAGATAGGGAGATATAGAGGGAGAGATAGAGAGGACACGATAGAGAGATATAGAGGAAGAGGGAGAGGGAGAGATAGAGAGATATATAGGTGGTGAGATAGAGTGATAGAGAGATAGTGATATAAGGAGATATAGAGAGGGGAGGAGAGGGAGAGAGGGACAAAGAGAGACAAACAAAGAGAATTAGAGATAGGTAAATAGAGATGGAGAGAGGGAGAGAGAAATAAGGAGAGAGAGAAAGGGAGAAAGAAGTAGGGGGAGATAGAGATATATGGGAATAAAAAGAGAGAGAGATAGAAATATATGGTAAGAGAAAGGGAGATAGAGGTAGAGATAGAGAGATAGATAGGGGGATATGGAGGGAGTGAGGGAGGGAGAGATGGGGGGAGATAGAGAGAGGGAGGGAGAGAAAGGGAGAGAGATAGGTAGAGGAGAGATAGAGAATAGGGGGAGAGAGGGAGAGAGATTGGTTGAAGAGGAAGAGAGAGAAGAGGGGGAGAGAGATAGGCAGAAAAGGGAGAGAAGAAGAGGGGGGGAGAGGGAGAGCGATATGTAGAGAGGGAGAGAGAGAAGCAGATGGGGGAGAGAGGGAGAGATAGCTCAATATATAGAGGGAGAGGGAGAGACATAGAAAGGGGGTGATATAGAGAGATAGAGGGGGATAGTGAAAGAGATCTAGAGAGATAGTGATAGAGGTAGAGAAAGATGTGGATAGAAAGAGATAGAGAGAGGAGTGAGAGGGAGATAAAGAGAAATAGAGATAGAGATATAGAGTAGGAGATATGGAGGGAGAGATGGAGTAAATGAGAGAGGGGGAGAGGGAGAGATAGCTCAATAGATAGAGATGGGAAAGGGAGTTACATAGATAGTGGGAGATATAGAGAGATAGAGAGCGATAGAGAGAGATATATCAATCACCCTCCCTATATCTCTATCTATTCATCTTTATCTCTCTACCTCTCTCTATCTCTTTGTCTCCCTCTCTATCTGTATGTTTCTCATTATCTCCCTTTATCTTTATATATATATTTTCTTCCCTCTATTTATCTTTATCTCCATATATCTCTTTATGTGACTTTATCTCTATCTATGTCTCTCTCCTCTTCTCTCTCTC
This sequence comes from Sequoiadendron giganteum, assembly GCA_007115665.2. Classification (NCBI taxonomy): domain Eukaryota; kingdom Viridiplantae; phylum Streptophyta; class Pinopsida; order Cupressales; family Cupressaceae; genus Sequoiadendron; species Sequoiadendron giganteum. The sequence continues at coordinate 50,543,039 of CM021107.1, read as the reverse complement.
TTTTTTTGTATCTATTTTTCTCTATCGGCCTCACTATCTCTACCTCTTTCTCTATCCCTCTTTATTCCTCTATATCTCTACACGTATATCTCTCTATATCTCTTTGTCTCCCTCTTTATCTTTCTATTTCTATTTATCTCTCTTTCTCTCTCTATCTCTATTCTTGTCTTTGTTTCTCTCTCTTCTCTCTTTTTTTCTCCCTATCCCTCTTTTTATCCCTTTATTTATATCTTTGTTCCTCTCTCTATATCCATCTTTGTCTCTTTCCCCCCATTGTCTCATTTTGTTCCCTCTCTCTTGCTCTATTTCTCTTTTTTCTCTCTCCACCTATCTATATCTTATCTATATCTCCCTCTGGACCCTCTCCCTTTTCTCTTCCTTTCTCTTTCTCTCTTTCTCTCTCTAAATCTTTGTCTCCTCAAGTGTGTAATGGGTACATTGAAGAGGTCTTAAAGGTGAATTATCATATCTTTTTAATCAAATGACATGTTACATTGAGCATAACTCCCTAAGGACACATGTCATCCTTGGATTGTTGACATGAAACAACCAATCAAAATTTAGTTTCTCTTTTCCTTTGTATCTCTTATATTTTTTCTCTCTCACGCTCCATCTCTCTTTGTCTATTCCTCTCTCTTTCAATCTTTGCCACCATCTCTCTCTCTCTCTTGATATCTATCTATCTGAATTCATCTCTTTCTCTCATTCTCTATCTTTTGAGTTTCTCTCTTTGTATTAGACGATATGCTACATATAGTGTGAGATTTGAGCTTGAAACAAGTCTCATGCTTGCAAACCACTATTGAGTCATTGGAAAATAAGTTTCAATTGTCATTTAATGGTAAACCAACTGCAATATAATGGTAAAATCCTCTTAAATATCAGGTAAAAGCCTCCAAAATCTCACTTATCACATAAAAGCCAGATAAATATTGATTTGACAATTGGATGAGAAAAGTCTATTTCCATTTGTAGTATTTTTTGTCAATTTGATGGAAACATTCTTTTTTCATTTGCATTTGTTTATGTTTTAAATCTATATGTAAATATTTTATAATTAGATAATACTTACTTTCTCTAAAGCAAAAACATAGATTTTTCTAAATTTATTTGATTCCATTATTTAGCACTTATTATTAATTGTTTAATCTAGCCACATGCAACTAGAATTTGCAGCGCATCCATGCACAAACACATACTCTCTAACATATTAACATACATATAGTTTTCTATCAATGTAATCCTTGAACCTCCTTTAGATGCAAATGCTAGTATATATACCTATCTCTATATAGAATCGTGTCCCTCTCTACCTCTCTTTCTTTTTCCTAATCTATCCATAGATCAAATAAACTATCAGATTTTTTATATATTAATTTAATTTTTTCTATATAAAATATATTAATTATTAATTATAATAATTTCATATTTATATTTAATAATTTTATTATAGAATATAATACATTATAATAATAATATATAACCTATATATACTATTATATATAATAGTAAATATAATTATAATATATATAATTTAATCTGTATTATATAAAATATATTAATTATTAATTATTAATTATAATAATTTTATATATGTATTTAATAGTTTTATTAAAGAATATAATATATAATAATAATTAGTATAATTATATTATTTATAATTTATTTTTTATTATATAAAATATACACTATTTATTAATTATGTTTGATATATACTTAACAATGTAGGGTAAATGATGTCATAATGTTAAAACCTAAATGTGCTCATTTTAGGATCTTGACAGTAATTTTAATTTAATAAACATACTCTAAAACCCTCGTGGAAACCTTATTTTTAGGCTACAGCTCACCAAATTGGAGAACTAAAAGGTCAATACCAATGAGGAAGAGTTTGGAGGAGCAAAAACCAATAGCAGTGAGGGAAGCGACAAAAAGATGGTGAAAAATAGTCAAAAAAATGGTGAAAATGATGAACGACTGAGATTCATTTAATCGTCTTGCATTGATACATACACAAGATAGTCGTCAATATGTTTTTATTATAGGTTGCCCCATTCATAGAGGGAACACCTTCAACATAATTAAATGAATTTTATAAATAAAATAATAAAATAGCATTTTAAAATGAAATCAAAATAAAATAATTATTTATTCATTAAGTTCAAATCTTTCAAGGTGTAATTAGGTCAGTTTGACTCATGGTTGATTTTGATGAATGTGATTCCCTTGTTTATGGTTGTATAGTGGAAGGAAAATTCATGATTTAGATGTATGTTTACTCATCATATTGTAATTTGCTTGTTCACAAAGGACCGAGATGCTAATATATGTAATCTAGTTGTTTGCATAAAAGAAAAAGAAGAATTATGAAAAAGAGAGTAGTAAATGTAAGATTTTTATAAAAACTGAGACACTTTTAAGATCTACTTTACAAATAATTACACAAATTCCATTAAACATATAATTTAAAATTAAAATAGTTAAAGGGGGGGTGTTCCAAGAATGAGAGAACATGTAAATACTCATAAGACTAAAATTGGCTTAAAACAAAAATATATAACCAACATCTCAAAATATATGATAAATCATGAAAGATGAGTGAGTATATATAGATAAGAGAGTAGGAAAATCCAACCAATATGATAATTAACTCCACCTACATAAAATAAGTACAAGTTACATGGAAGATGGCATCTTCTTTCATAATGACCCATTAGTAACAAACTTGAAAGTTAATCAAATATCTATGGAAAATACATAAAACCAAATTAATCGAAAAATAAAAACTTACACTAGAAAACCCCTTACCCCTCCCTTGATTGCAACTTAGGTGGATGAAAAGATGGGTCCCAAAAAATAAAGCTTGACGAGGTACCACAACTATTGGGACAAGCTCAACACCTACCCAACTACCTACCCAAAAAGGGATAACCCAATGCCCAAATAGAGAGGGAAATGATCCCCTAAAGTAGAGAAAGAGAGAAAGGACTAGATAGCCCCCAAAAGTAGCCTCGTGCAGCCTTATCAAAGCTCATAAATGAAAAAAAAAACTTTTTATAAGAGTTTGGTAAAGATGTTAGCAATATGCTCAATAGTGATAGAGTATCCAAAGTTATTGACATATCTATAAATAAACTTCCAAATACATTGTATATGGGAATTTGTATGCTTGGTATATTGATGGTGAAACATGTTTCATGAAATACAAAGAGCCATATGGTTGTCATGCAAATTAGATACAATGAGAATATGTTAAATTCAAATGGCCTTGGTGACAACATTTACAACCATTTGATACTCAAACTTATTGGAAGACAAAGCAATAGAATGCTACTTCTTACTTGACCAACATATAAGATCTAAACTTGTAGACACTGAAAAATGTGCTAAGTCTGTGAGTGCCATTTTTCTTGGTCTCTGTCTCTAAATAATTAAATAATTTTAATTATTTGATTATATTTTATCATATTCTTCCATTAATTAAATAATTTTAATTATTTAATTAATCCACCTTCTAATCTCTATTCTATCTTGATCAATTAAAATTACTTAATTGCGTCACTAATTCCCCCTCTTCTTCAATAATTAAATAAATTATTATTTCTTTATCACCTTTCATCTATAGCTAAATAATAATCATTAATTATTTATCTATTCAAGGTCTTTAATTCTTCTATAGTTAATGTAAGTGTGAATAAGGTGTAAAGCAATAAAACACTTCTTAATGAAACATTGCATCAAAGATCAAGCTAATAACCAATTGAAAGCGTCTCATTGTCTCCTATCTTTAAAGATTTATTAAGTTAAGTGCTCTCATATTTAAATAACACTATTAACTGTTAAAATGACAATCTAAAGAACAGAATGATGCTGATGCAATGATATGGAGCTAAATGTGATAATACTAGATGATAAAAGAAACTAAATTAGCACGGATTGACATGAAAATGATAAACAAAGCTACAAGAGGCAGCCATGATATGAAAGCTTGAATGTTGGATGCTTGGATGTTGGATGCTTGAATTCCTGCAAAGTAAGAGTGCATAATTTAGATTATCTGGATCCTTTTCTTGGTTGAATGAAGCTTCATTTATAGATTTTCTGGCTGTAGAAATGCATAGGGTTGGAAAAGAGAGGCTTGGATTCAATCTGGAGGATTGAATGGTGAAAGATGGAGGAGACTGAGAGAAATTTGGAGATTGTCTCTACCCATGAAAACACCAGGCAAGAGAAGAGGAAATATTGATGGAGGAGGATTGAGAGATAAATTTGCAATTTGTCTCCAATTCTTCTCGTGAAGTTTCAATCAATTAATTTTGACATGATTTTAGACATAAATTAGAAATAGGATATCTAATTTGATTTGAGGAAATATAGAGGAATATTCTTTATGCCTTTATTTAAATATTTTTGATTTATTTAAATTAGCAAAAGAGGGATAAATAATTTAATAAATTAACTATAGAAGTTGTTTATTAAATTAAACAGAAGAATATGGCAATTAATAAATAAAGTGTTTAATCTTTATTTGATTAATTTAAGATTGATGTGATAGAATAAAATAGGGATTTTATAATTAAATCAAACAAAGTATTTAATTTTATTTATTTAATTAAGATGAGATAATAGAATTTAGAAGAATGAATGTGAACTATATAAATAAATATTTCTATTTATTTAAACAGTAGAGGAATTTAGGATAATCAATTAAATAATTCGTATTTAATTAATCGAAATTCTCCAGACCAATTTTAGGTGTATACATTTTTCCCCTCTTTGAAGTGATGTGTTTACGCATTGCTTCGAAGAAAATTTTTGCTGCTACTGCCAGTATCGATGATCAAAATTCAGTGTGCCCCAAACATGCCCCAGATATTGATTTTCAGATGATTGCCGATAATATGCCCCCTTGGGAGATAAATTACTGATTTGATGATTTTTATAATTTTTGAATTTTCATGATGATTGATGATGATTTGATGAAAAAAATAATTTATCTCCCGACATTGATGAAGAAAAAAAAATAGCCCGTGGTTGAATTTCAATTAATTCCATGGATAAAATTAATTAAAATAAAATAAAACCCACAAAAATCCCTTTTCAAAAGTTATATATAGTCGAAAAGGTCATTTTCAAAGTCATTTGCACTTTTTGACTTTCAACACCCAGTGAGAGAGACATTTCAGCCAGCTGAAGCAAGATGCCAATCCCTTACCACACTCACCGTTTCAAGCGCATGCAACGTCACCGGCGGCTGACCGTGTACGGACCTCCGGTATGTACCCATAATCCACCTCATTTTTTGCACCTTTTTTTTTAATGCATTTTAAATGTTTTGGCATTTTTTGTCTAGTTTAGCGCATCCAAGTCGTGTTGTAGTGCTTTACACTCCAGTGCAGTGCTTTGATAAACTGTTTTAGCACTTTGAGATTTTACGCTTGCGTTATTTTCTCTAGCACTTCCATAGAATAGTTTAGCGCTTAGGTAGTTAGTTTTAGCGCATCGATGCCGGATTTTAGTGCCTAGAATGTTCTCGTGCTTTGATGGATTGTTTTAGTGCATCGATGCGGTAAAACAACGCTTTGGTTAAAGTGGCACTTCGGGTGCCTGTTTTAGCGTATCAAAGTGCTGAAGTAGCGCTTCGAATAAATTAGTGCTTCAGAAACTTATTTTAGCGCATTCGATTGATAAAGTAGCGCTTTTGAGATTTAGCGCTTTGGATGCCTATTTTAGTGCATCCATGTCAGAATTGCGGATTTTGACTTAGTTAACTTTGATTTCGTCAATTCTGATCATGTCCATTCTTCAGATTGGTATGATTGATAATCCAAATTCCTGATGTTGGATTTTGTTTGATTTAAATAAGACTTACTCTCATGATAGGCAAGAAGAAATCCTATTTGTGATGATCCTCATGATAGGCGAGGAAATGATTCAATATTTGATAAACCTCATGATAGGTGAGATTAGATAATGTTTGATGAACCTCATGATAGATGAGGTTTGTTGATGTTTGTTCTTGAAGTTTTATTGAAAATTCATACCAAAGTTTGATTAGACTTGATAGTAGAATGACTTTTGATTTCTTGACATAGTGCATTGATTGTAGATTTTTTATTGTGATAGGAGGATCTGGGTACTCTCCAGATGCGAGAGCAATTTCCTTGGACCATCGATTTGATACCTCATCTGACTCCAGATGAGATTCAGATTATAGGTCGATGTGGCCTCACTAGTTTACTTGACATGCCCCAGATTAGGATTAATCAGGGTCTCCTTACCGCTTTGGCCGAGCGGTGGCACAGTGACCATAACACTTTCCATCTGCCCACTGGCGAGATTACGGTCACACCTGAGGATGTGTGGTAGATTTTGTGTATTCCATTTATGGGGGATATTGTAGTATATGATTCTCATGAGGCTGGTGGGAGAGATGCTCTCTGTAGAGTGTTTCAGGATCAGCACATTGCAGGTCTGGGTGTCCAATGGAGGACGATTGCTGATGCATACGCTTCACTACCAATAGTGCTTACTGGATTCATTGGAGGTTTCCTTTGCCCTGATCGCAAGTCAAAGGGATTTTCTATGGGTTGGGGCCAGATTCTAGAGAGCATGGTTGTACATGGTATGAGATATGCGTGGGGGATGTGTATGCTGGTACATCTCTACCATGACCTTCATTCAGTGGTGTATTTGGGGGCACGAAGTTTATCAGCAGGGATGACCCTATCACAAGTGTGGGCATGGGAGCATTTTTCCATTGCTCGACCATTTCTAGTTTTGGATAGATCGGCAAGAAGACCGTATGTTTTTCGGTACAGAGGTAGATCTACCCAGGCTCAGATGGGTAAGTTGGAGCATTGGAGACGAGTTTTTGATGATACAGAGAGTGTTGTTTGGCGGTCGTACTTAGACTACGAGCAGTGGGATGAGGATGACGTCGTGCTTGGTTACCTTTGTAATTCGATGTACCTGATTGGTAGGACACCTTTTGTCTTGGAGAGATTTTTGTTATGACGGGTGTACAGATAGTATGACATCTTTTAGTGTATGCCACAGGGGGTAGCCCACTATGCCAGGTGACACAGTGATGTACCTGATTGGGGGACATCCCTGTCATACAAGACCATAGTAGAGGGGTACAGGGCACTACAACCGTTAGCCTAGGATATGTGCAAGGATATTGTTGAGGCACCTGTGACAGAGGAGTATGCTGCATTTTTGGCATTGACTCCATATCCTCGCATCACCATTCTAGATGAGCCAGCATTGTTACCTGTTGAGGAGGATGCTACCGAGGGTTCAGAGGATGGTGGGGGTGATAATCCATCAAGGAGTAGTACTGAGAGTGGCAGTGATGACAATAGCAGTGAGGATGATAGTGATGGTGGTGGTGGAGGTGGTAGAGGGGTTGGACCAGTCAGTGTTGGTCCTTCATCTAGTAGGCCTCGCAAGAGGCGAGCAGTGGCAGTACCATCAGTTGATTACCAGAGACAGATTGCAGGTCTTCAAACACAGGTACAAATGCTACAGGAATATTTGGTACAGGCCCGAGGATTGCTGGTTCAGACGTAGAATCAGATGCAGACCCAGGCTCAGGCCCATGCATAGGCACTAGCGTAGGTATAGGGACAGTTGGCTGCTGTTCAGACTCAGGTTGCCACCTTGACAGCCGAGTGAGACAGTGCCCGACAGATTGCTGAGAGGGCACAGGAGATGACCAAGACACTTCATAGAGTAGCCGATGGTACCTTCATGAAAGAGTATATGAGAGAGGTTCTTCGAGCTGGACGAGAGGCAAAGTTCTATAGGGGTAGATACCATGATGTAGTACCTATTGATCGCAGAGTCAGTTATGCCCCGTCGAGATCCATTTGGACTTGCACTCAGATAGTCAATGAGGGTGTGACACATCCTCCTTGAGGAGATCCCAGAGATTCTGGTCCTTCTGGGGGTGGTGGTGGTACTGGTTCCGTTGGACCCGCACATTCTGGCAGTAGCAGATGATAGATGCTATTGTGATTTTGAGATATTATGTATACTTCAAGTTAGCTCATTTTTGGATGATGTATCTTTATTTTAGACTTCATTGTATACTTGACATTGATGATATATATACGAGATGCAGTTGATTTGATCTCATGATGATTTATGATTTCTATGTGATGGATGCATTTATTATGTGATGATGTATCTATCTGATGTTCTATATGAATGCTTGTATTTCAATGTAATGATGCTATGATAAATGCATTTTATTTTAAATGTGATGATGATAAAAATGATGTAAATGAATATGCACACTATATGATATTTGGATGTATGATGTAATGTATGAATTTCTAAATGATGATCTATGATGTATGAATAAAAATGATATGACTTGTATTTATTTTATGTTGATGATAATAATAATAAATGATGATGTTTTAAATGATGAATGCATTTTATTTTAAATGTGATGATGATAAAAACAATGATGTATGATGAATGATAACAGATGGATGATGAAATTTTAATTTAAATGTGATAATGATAATAAAATGATGATCTTATGATGAATGATAATGGATGGATGATGAAATTTTTGTGACACACTTTATGGATGACAAATGATGTATGGGTGTAAAAATTGATCAAATGCATATGATGCTGATGGATGATAATGTAATGAATGTTTATGGTAAAATGAACACAATGTATTTATTTATGATTTGATGTGAAAAATAATGGTATGATTAAATGCATAATTTATTTGATGTAAAATGCATGAATGATGAAATGAGGAAAACTTATTGATGAGATCGTGATTTCTACATGTTTTTGATGATTTTGATTTATGTCAAGTATACTCAGTCATATTTATAGAAAAGATAATCATTAATTGGAATCCGTTAGCAACAAATACTCTGTAGATAATGAATTTATGATGAATGCAGTCTAATTTTAACATGCAACTATATGCAAACCATTGTCATTTTAATAGTAATTTGTGTTTGGTATCATCATAAAGCTTTTATGAGATGTTGAAAGTGAGTACAAGTGTTAATGGTATGTATTAGACCAATGACGACCTGATTACTACTTTCATGATTTTTGATATTACAAGCAAACACAAGAATCTAGGTATAATTGAACTGAGATGACCTGAGTATTCATTGTGTAAACAGGCAGAGATTAATCATTTTAGTGTGTGAATTCTGAATGTCATCGGTGATACATTTGCATAGCACATCCCCCGACAATTCACACATTTATATGATTAACTTACAGACAACAGACAATAAAAATATCATTCATCTTCCTTGTTTCTCTAGTTCATTTACATCATTGAGTTACTCCAAAGAAATGATAATATCAAAAAAATACAATTTATTCAAATTTTACTTAGAGTGTTTCAATCATTATTCAAATTAGATAATCCATCCTGACTTTTTTTGATGTTTTTTTTTGTGATTTTCTAATATTGACCAAAGACCTAACTTACTAACCTATCCTAGGGGTCTCGGGGGCTGATCAAAGATTAGCCTTGCCTATGTTGCTCATGCAAAGACCATGTAGTTCGACTGACACAGACCTATGATTTTGGATTTTTCTTTTTTCTAGATTGACTTTTTGACATGTTTTTGGATTTTCTGATTTGATACGGATGTTTGATGCTTTTCTGATGGTGATTGATGTTGCATTTTGAAGATTGTTTCTATTTTTCCTGCCATACTATTGCTCCCCCATATTGGTTAAATCGATGTTTGTGTTGCCCCTAGTGATATCCAGATGTTGCCCCCAAGCTTTGGAGTGAGACTTGACTATGTGAAATGATTTTGATGATGGATGCAATGATGGCAAGACTAATGACATGATATGAAATGGTAATGATTGCCAGATCAATGATCCTAATATGTATCAAAATAGATGGGAAAGCTGATTTAGAATCACATACGACGCCTATTTCCAGGTTTTCACCATATGTTTTGATTACACCCTTTTATTTTGTTTATTTTTCTTATTTTTCTCTTTTTGTTTCTTTTTGTATTTTTCTATTATTTTTGTATTTTTGTGTTGCGAAGATGCCTGTTTTCCAGTTTCTCATCAAGGGAACCATTTTTCAGAAGTTTGACCCGTGCACTAGGAGGTTCAAGTATAGAAATTTCTGAGATGGATACTGTTGATAGGTTCATCAAACAAATCTCCTTTTGACGTTGATAATTGATAAGCCCCTGATCCATACACTGATATGATGACAAAAGGACCTAGCCAATTAGGTTCAAATTTCCCTTTCTTCTCCCTGTCCTGTTGATTTCTTGAGTTTTCCTTTGGTACCAAATCGCCAACTTGAAAAATCCTAGGTTTTACCCTATGATTGTAACTCCTTGATATTTTTTGTTGATATGCTGTGAGATGATTAACAACTTGTTGACGATGCTCATCTAACAATTCTAGTTCTTGCAGTTTGGATACCCTATAGTCTTCATCTGAAATGATTCCTCTGAGTGATACATGAAGTGATGGAATCTCAACTTCAATAGGTACTATGGCCTCTGATCCATACACCAAGGCGTATGGTGTTGCTCCTGTTGGTGTTTTGATACTGGTTTTGTAGGCCCACAATGCAGGATTGAGTTGAACATGCCAATCATGTCCAACATCATTTACTATCTTCTTGAAGATTTTTAGAATTGTTTTATTAGAGGCCTCTGCTTGGCCATTTCCTTGTGGATAGTATGGCGTTGAAAAATGATGTTGGATATGGAACTTTTCACACAATTCTTTAACATCTTGATTTTTGAAAGGCCATCCATTATCAGTGATAATAGATTGAGGAATGCCATACTGACATATTAAGTAATTCAAGATGAAAGACGAGATCTGCTTCCCTGTGATTGTTGTAAGAGGCACTGCTTCTATCCATTTTGTGAAATATTCTGTAGCTGTTATAATGAACTTGTGTCCATTGGATGAAGAGGGATTTATTTTTCCTACCAGATCTAGGCCCCATTGACAAAAGGGCCATGTTGATGTGAAGGGATGTAGTTCTTGTGCTGGTGCATGAATCAAATTACTGTGAATCTGACACTTTTGACATTTCTTTACAAACCAATAAGATTCTTTCTCCATGCATGGCCAATAATATCCTAAACGAGGTAGTTTCTTAGCTAGAGTTATCCCATTCGAACGAGTGCCACAAATACCCTTGTGAACTTTGCGTAGGTCCATCTTAGATTCTTCGTGTTCTAAACATCAGAGTAAGGTACCATCAAGACCTCGATGATATAGGATGTTAGCAATTAAAGTATGTTGGGTGGATTGGTGGATAAAATTACATTTTTGGTTCTTGGAAATATCAGGAGGAAGGATATTATCTTTCAAGTATGCATAGGTTTTTTCATAGATGGAGGTTTCAATTGTTTCTAGATGGCATATGGTATTGGATTCTGAATTATTGTGAGAAGGACATGGTACTTGTTCCACCATAAACTCATAACAACCTCATTTCTCCGACAATTGTAATAGTGAAGCAATTGTGGCCATGGCATCTACAACTTTGTTCTCCGCCCTTGGAATTTGATCAAATTTGATGTTGACAAATAACTACTTTAGATCATCTATTTGCTGCTTGTAAGGCATGAAATTTTCATCCTTGGTCTGATACTCATCATTTACTTGATAAATGACTAGTTGAGAGTCTCCATATACTTGTAGGTTTGTGATTCTCCATTCAATTGCTATCTTGACCCCAATGATCAATGCTTCATATTCTACCACATTATTTGTACACTGAAACATCAGTCTATATGATTTTAGAATGGTGTGTCCTTGGGGATTGATGAAAAAAATTCCTGCTCTAGATCCTCGCTATGTGTATGATCCATCAAAATATAATATCCATTGTTGTGGTGTCATTGTCAGAATATTTGCATCTGGAAACTCCATGGTCATGGGTCGATCATCTAGTAAAGTAGCCTCCACCAATTGTTCGGCAATTTCTTGACCCTTGATGGCTTTTCTCTCCACATATTGAATATCAAATTCACTTAATAGCATGACCCACTTGGCTAGTCTATTTGTTAAGGCAGCTTTACTGAGTAAATATTTTAAGGGGTCGATCTTTGCTATTAACCTGATTGTATGGGTCAACATATAATGTCTCAGCTATTGAGTAGCAAAAACCACTGCTAAGCATGATTTTTCTATGAAAGTGTAGTTTATTTCATAGCCATTTAATGTCCTGCTGATAGAGTAGATGGCTTGTTCCTTTCCTTCATAGTCCTCCTGTGCCAATAATGCTCCTAAAGATATATCTGTTGTTGCAATGTACAATATTAGAGGCCTTCCTTTGGTTGGTGGCATGAGAATAGGCGGTGACATGAGATACTATTTTATCTGATCAAACGTTATCTCACACCCCTCATCCCATTTGAAAATTACATTTTTATGCAAAAGGTGATTAAAATGATGACTCTTGTTCGCCAGTTGGGAGATAAATCTTTTGATCGATTGGAGCCTTCCCTATAGTGATTTGAGTTGATTGATATTTCTGGGAGGCGATATTTCCATTATTTCCTTGACTTTCACTGGATCCACTTCAATGCCTTTTTCTGAGACAATGTACCTCAACAGTTTCGCTGATGTGACCCCAAAGACACTTCTTAGGGTTTAACCTGACATTGAATTTATCTAGCCGTGTGAAGATTTTGCTCAGGATATGTAGATGTCCTTCCCTTGTACAAGATTTCACCAGAATATCATCCACATAATCCTCCATGAAGGTGTGCATCATATCATGAAAGATTTTTGTCATCGCTCTTTGATAGGTGGCTCCTGCATTTTTCAGACCAAATGGCATGACATTCCAGCAGAAGGTTCCCCATGGACATGTAAATGTCGTCTTTTCTTGATCTTCTGGAGCTATTTTTATTTGATTATATCCTGAAAAATCATCCATGATTGACAACATGGCATGCCCTACTGTCAAGTCCACAATGATGTCTATATTTGGTAATGGAAAATCATCCTTTGGGAATGCTTTATTTAGGTCTCGAAAATTCGTACATATCTTGATGCTATTGTCCGACTTTGAAATAGGTACAATCTTTGATATCCACTCGACGTAGTCGATAGAACTTATGAATCCAACATCCAACAATTTATTTAACTCAGTCTTTACCATTAATGCAATATGAGGATGCATTTTTCTTAATTTTTGCTTCACAGGCTTGATTCCTGCAGGCAAAGACAAATGATGCATGAGCAGATTTGGATCTAGGCCTCGCATATCGGAATATGACCAAGCAAAATTGAAGCTTCTTTCCCTAAAGAAATTGATGAATTCTGGTCTGTTGATCTGTCATGGATTCTGCTAGATGTAGAATTTTTTCTTTTTCTTCAATGCTGATGTTAACAGAGTGTGTTGGTTCTACCAAAACTGATGACCACTCATGATAATTTTCTAGAAGAGTGTCAAATCTCCCATATTTTGGTGCCTTAGGGAGGTTTTCACCATTAGATACGTTCTTTATTTTATCTTTTTCCAGATCTAATGCTACCATAGAATGGTTTTCACAATTAGATCTATTATCCCTATTTTTACTTTTGCAACTGGAATATTTGACACCCTCTTGCCAAGTCGCGTTGTTATGAGTATTATAGATAGAACTTGTACTAGGTTTGTCATGACATAGGAAATTCATGATGGAATCATCGTTTGCAAATATTGGTACAGTCAGAGGTTCGATAGGTTCCTAGTCAATAAGTTCTGGATGGATTAATGGCATGAGCTCATCAAAATCATTTAGGTTGATGGATGTAAGGGTTGGGACAGCCATTTTGTCATAGTTGTTTATTGGAATATCGAGGTCAATGATGGTACCTTCTTCAAGATTGTCTAGTTCACTTGATGTCTATTCGTCCCCACTTGAGTCATCGATATTTAGTGATCCTGCTACGAATGGTCTAGACCTAGAGCATTGTCCCTCCTCACATGTAGGTGCATATTGTTGTATTACATCAATTTGAATATCGATGCAAGATAAATCAGAACACAGATCCCACTCATATTCATTTGAATCTGTTTCGGAGCTATCTCTAAGCTGAAGGATTCTTTCTACAACCTTCCTTGTCATCTATTGTTTTTCTTCTTCAGAGTATCCCAGTCCCGTCTTCTCTTTTGATTAGAGAGTGAGGGGTTGAATAGGCTCAATTATTCCTTCCTTTCTTAAACCAACAGGTCCTTGTCCCTCGTAACCCATTTTTTCTAGGATAGCTTTCCCTTTTCCGTATTTGTCTGTATTGATATTGAAATTCTTGATACTGTTATTTGATGTTGATGGTTCTGCATCTTTGTATAACCAATCAAGGATTGCTTTATTTTTTGATTCTTCCTCTATGGTACCATCTTTTACAAACCTTTCTTCTAGAGCTGTGACAGGTAGTGATGTTTGATGTTTGATCATTGATGGTTGGCCATATGTCTTAGGAGATTGTATTAACTATGAAATATTAAGTGATTGCTCCATAGAATATTGCCCCATTCCCTTGTCTGTCAATTGGACTTGCTCTTGAAATTTTTGTTACAAAAAAGTTTGGGGATATGAATTGTTTGTTTATTGAGTGTCAACATGACTTGTTTCTTTTGCTTTATCCTTCTTCTCTACCCACTTGGTAGCGATAGTTGGACGCTTTTCTTCATTGGATGATTTTGAACTGGATGCTTCTCGATTGTGAGGCACAAAGGTATCCTGAGAGTTTCTAAGTGTGTCACAATACCGAGGATGAATATAATCAGCAGATACAATCACCTCCTGTCCATTTACAGGGAAATTTAAGCATTGGTGATATGTGGAAGGTATTGCCTACATTTCATGGATCTAGGGATGTCCTAAGAGTATTTTGTAAGTCAACTCTTTTTTTAGTATTTGACACGCTATGTGTTTCATCATTGGCCCCACTTGAATGGGTAACACAATTAAGCCCTTAGACGATATTTCTTCCTCGTCATATGCTTTTATAGTCATTTTCCTTCGGGCATCAATAGCATCATCGGAATACCCTAGTGCATGGATTAACTTGAGAGTGTAAATGTTCAGACTAGCTCCACCATCTATTAAGACTCTCTTGACGTGATGATTGTGGATCAAGACTTCGATATGGAGTGTGGTATTATGGGGATGGTTTAATGAGACATCATCTTGTTCAGAGAATGATAGACAATGCGGGGTAGTAAAATGCCCCACCATAGCTTGGAATTGGAAAACATCTAGATTCTTTGGTACCGTATTGGCAACTAGTGCTTGTTCTAGAACTTCTTTATGCGATAGTGATAATTTAAGGAGTTCTAGTATTGATATCTGTGTAGGAATGTTTTGTAATTAATCGACAATGTTATAATGAGATGGAGGTGGAAATGCATTTTTAGACCCAACTCCCTTTAACACTACCTTGGATTGCCCCCTAGTCATTACATTTGCTAGTTGATAGTCTTGATGGTCTCTGATTTTTAAGACGTTGATTTGATTTTCAAAGTTTAGTATGCTTGGGAGAAAATCCAAAGGGGTAGTTTTGTTGGTTTTGGGTTCATTAATGTTTTGACCAAATGTATGATCACTCTCTACTTCAAAAAGACAAAGGATTGTTTTTTCATAGACATGATTGATGTTCTTACCTTTGTTGTTCGAAGATGATGATGTTGCTTTGTCATAGTTTGGAAAAGGGTCCTTGAAGGCCGAATGATCGTATTGTTTTGGGGTCCCTCCACATATATTTTGTTGTTGTCGATTAGATCTTGTACCGCATGTTTCAACTCCATACAATCGTTGGTTTTGTGACCTTTGTTGTTATGGAAGTTGTAGTAATCTGAATCATTCCAACATGGTGGTTTGACCTTTGGGTCCCAGAATCTGGCTTCTCGTGCAGTGATAAGGCCACTGGTGACTAATTCTTTCATTGTTGATTCTATCATTTGGCCCACAGGTGTGAACCTACGCCGATTTGATGGTTTTTGATATGACTGTGTTTTTACGATCTCGTTGCTTTGTATGACATTCGACTTGACAATTTGATCATTATTTTGATTCTTTGATGTAGATGCTGTCAAGTTAAAAATCGGTTTGACATTTTGGGAATCATTTTTTGTTTCATTGGTAGTCGTGTTTCGATTCTTTTGCCAAAATTTTGGCTTATCACTACTTGAGTATTGATTGGAGGAGTTATTTGTGTTATTTGTTTTATCATTGAAATGCTTGATAACTCCTCTTTTGACTAGCGCTTCTTCAATTTTAAGACCGTTTTCTATTACTTTTTTGAATGTGGGAGGCATTGCAATTCAAGTCTATAACTCATTTCCTCCGTCAAGTTTTCAATGAGCAACTCCATCTTTTCTTCCTCAGGAATGGATTGAGGATATCTGGCAAACAATCATCACCATCTTTGTAGAAAAGACAAGAACTTCTCCCCTTCGTTTTGTTTTAGGTTATAAAGATCCTTTATTGTCACATCGTGTTGGATGTTAAAAGAATACTAGGAGATGAACCTATTGACAAGTTCCTCAAAAGTCCTGATGCCTGGTTGTAATTTTGAAAACCATTCCATACATGCACCTCCCAAGCTTCTTGGGAATAATCTGATTAAGTAAGTTTCCTCTTGGGAAAACTCAAGGCTCATTGTTTTGACTTCCCGGATATGATCTATCAGATCCGTTCTTCCATTGTATTTATCATACTTTGGGAATTCAAAGTGTCTAGGAAAAGGTATCATGTGAACTGTTGCATCGAAAGGATAAGGAAAAATGTCTTGTATCGCATACCTTTTGGTACTCCCTTTCGTCATAGCCTATATCTGCTGTTGTAAACATTTGCATTTGGGATGGTAAAGCGACAACCAGATCTATTGCTTGTGTGGGTTGCGGTATTTCAGTCTCACTTGTTCCAGGTGCTTCCTTCAGATGATTTACATCGAAGTCCTTGGGAATTTTAGCATTTGATTCGGCCAACATCAAAAGATATTTCTCCATGTCTTGTTCTAAAATCTTTTCCATAAATTTATGGAATTTGGGATCTTGTTGAGTTGTTTGAATATTCTTTGGAGTTATTTCATTTTTATCATTTTACTGCAAACTGTTCTGAGGATTCTCTTCTGCCATTATTTGGGATGTTTCAAGTTCTTGCTCTAAGAGTCTCTGTTTTTGCGACCTAGTGAAGATTGGCATACAAATTTTTGCTCTTTCTTTCGAAATGTTGATCTTCTATGTTGGAAAAAATGTCAATTCAATTTTTAACAAAGTCGAATAAGATGACTGATCTTATTGATAAGACCAAGTTAAAAATTGGATTACTATACTTCGTTTCGTGATAAAGGATGATAATATCTTGATGATGAAACGTTAGTGTAGTAATCGATTGTGTATTTGATTTGACACTTCTGATTTGCAAGATCTTGTTTCAGTTGATAAGATTGGAAATTTATATAAACCTATGTGATTTTGGTTTCTAGACAGTGATTCTGATAAAAGTAAACTTGTGTTTTGGTAAAAATTGTGGATAAAAGACAAACAGACTGACTGGTATGATTTTTGAACTCTTTATTTTGAAAGCGCTAAAACAGAGTACAGAGGCACTATTTCATAGAAGCGCTAGAACATAATTCTGAAGCGTTGAAATAGGCGATGGAAGTGCTATCTTGATAGAAGCGCTAAAATAGTGCCCGAAAGTGCTGGAAAAAGTGATGAAAGCGCTATCTTGACAGGTGCGCTAATAAAGTGCCCAAAAGCGATGAAAAATATGATGAAAGCGTCGTTTGATGAAAGCGCTAAAACAGTGCTCAAAAGCGCTAAAATAGTGACCCGAAGCGCTGAAACGATTTTCCAGAGCACTAAAAACAAGACTTTTGAGACTCTCTATTGTAAAATTTGATTTGGTCTTGTGGCATACTCTATCATAGGTTGTGGAAAATAAGACTGACGTATACGTTGAATATGGTTGTGATACTGTGTGAGAGCTCTCCTTTGGAAGAAGGCTCGTGAATAGAGTGGCTCTACAGTGTAATCAAGAGTGTGACCCCTAGCAAAATCGTGATATCTATGGATGAAGGTTCTATGTTGTAAAAATATCTTTCGATTCTGATATAGAAAATGCCTTCTTAAATTATCCTGATAACTGAGAGGTTTCTTGGGTTTGGTGATTTTGATTGTTCTCTTGTTAAACATGGTGGACTTCCACTTTCAAATCATGAACTTCTTGATCTGATTTGACTTGTTATTTTTAGGATGATCTTTAATCTGATTTTAATGAATTTTGTGAAAACAAAGAAAGCAATTGTGAGATAATTGTTTTAAATTGAATAGATTGTGTATGTTCAAGAACCACGAATGGTCCTTATTGATTTTCATAGGTTGCTTTGAAAAAAGTACACAAATCATATAGACTCACACTTAAGGACAAACAGGTCATTGTTATACTCACAACCAACATCTTGAAATTGTGTTGACACACACAGCCGTGTCACCCCCTAGAGGGTGCCCATGTTTTTATCATTTCTAGGCGCATACTTAGAGTTGGATTTCTTGTCCTCTGAGCAAACGGTCCTTGACAATTATATGGTAGAGTTTCTTGGGGGTAGATTCTTCCCTCCCCTTGCACTGTGAGTATGATAATGTTTGGATACTGACTCGACGGGATACCACTCTATGGTTCGTAGATAGGGCTTCTGTGCGGTACGACAATTAATAAACTCCCTCAAGAGACCTCCCAATCTTTTAGAACAAAGATTTTGGGGATGGTTATCTTGCTCACTACTGTCATGTTGGACTTTCATCAAAAAACTTGCATTTTGATTACAGTGGGTTGGAATCCTTGGCTTTAGGAATTCCCACTTAGGTCGTTCCCGTAGGGTGAGTACTTTTTCCCACTATGGTAGGCCTTGTAAAGGATTTAAATAAAGCGTAATTAGCATGAAATAAAGATGAATCTGGCGCTTTGATCACCTAGTTAAGGGGAGAGCATAAGCCTAATCACCACACAAGCACAACATATAAGTTGTTTTGTTTTAAGCTTAAAAAGAAAAATTTCTAATCTATGTGAAGATTTTGCTTCACAAAGATCATGATGTTCTTTTTAACTGATATTGTAAAAATGCGATGGCTACCCTAGGATTGATAAATTTTAAAAACCAGAAGTGGCTACCCTAGGATTGATAAATTTTAAAAACTAGAAGTGGCTACCCTAGGATTGATAAATTTTACTCTAACTGTGAAAACATTAAATTTTGGCCGCAGTCGCGTCGCATCCAGATTGAATTTACAAAAGCGCTAAAACAGTCCACCAAAGTGCTATAGTTTTTACCTGATGTGCTAAACTCGAAAGTGCTGAAATAAAGCACCGAAGTGCCAGATTTTGCCATGGATGCGCTAAATCAACTTTTCTGGAAGTGGGTCACTGATGTGCCGAAACAAGTCATGGATGCATTGAAATTTTTGAGAGATGCGCTATAGTATCATGGAAGCGCCATAGTTTGCCACATATGCGCTATAGTATTTGACGAAAGCACTGAAACAAAACACGTCGGAAACCTGCACGACACTTTTCAAAAAAATTGATAAAAAATGGGGTTAATGCCCCACGGTGGGTGCCAAATTGTAAGTGTGAATAAGGTGTAAAGAAATAAAACACTTAATGAAATATTGCATCGAAGATCAAGCTAATAACTAATTGAAAGCATCTCATTGTCTCCTATCTTTAAAGATTTATTAACTTAAGTGCTCTGAGATTTAAATAACACTATTAATTGTTAAAATGACAATCTAAAGAATGGAATGATGCTGATGTAATGATATGGAACTAAATCTGATAATACTAGATGATAAAAGAAACTAAATTAGCATGGATTGACATGAAAATGATAAACAAAGCTACAGGAGGTAGCCATGATATGAAAGCTTGAATGTTGGATGCTTGGATGCTAGATGCTTAGATGTTGGATGCTTGAATTCTTGTAGAGTAAGAGTGCATAAGTTAGATTATCTGGATCCTTTTCTTGGTTGAATGAATCTTTATTTATAGATTTCCTGGCTATAGAAATGCACAGGGATGGCAAAGAGAGGCTTGAATTCAATCTGGAGGATTGAATGGTGAAAGATGGAGGAGATTGAGAGAAATTTGGAGATTGTCTCTACCCATGAAAACACTAGGAAAGAGAAGAGGAAAGATTGATGGAGGAGGATTGAGAGATAAATTTGCAATTTGTCTCCAATTCTTCTCGTGAAGTTTCAATCTTAATTTTGACATGATTTTAGACATAAATTAGACATAGGATATCTAATTTGATTTGAGGAAATATAGAGGAATATTCCTTATGCCTTTATTTAAATATTTTTGATTTATTTAAATTAGCAAAAGAGGGATAAATAATTTAATAAAATGAACTATAGAAGTTGTTTATTAAATTAAAAAGAAGACTATGACAATTAATAAATAAAGTGTTTAATCTTTATTTGATTAATTTAAGATTGATGTGATAGAATAAAATAGGGATTTTATAATTAAATCAAACAAAGTATTTAATTTTCTTTATTTAATTAAGATGAGATAATAGAATTTAGAAGAATGAATGTGAACTATATACATAAATATTTCTATTTATTTAAATAGTAGAGGAATTTAGGATAATCAATAAATAATTTGTATTTAATTAATCGGAATTCTCCAGACCAATTTTTGGTGTATACAGTTAAATAATTATCAAAACTATTTAACTATCCCTTGCCATTTTTTCTTATTAAATAATTAATCTCACTTAATTATTTAATGTTCCATTTTCATCTCCCCATTTAATTAAATTGACTAATTTAATTAAATGCCCCTTTTTCATTTTCTCCAAATAAATAATTCACATAAATTATTTATTTTCCACTTATCAATTTCCTCTATTTTTAAATAAGTAATTTAAAATAAATTATTTGTGCACAGGTCTTTTGGTCAAAGATGCCTTGTTCATAGCTGTATTTTCATTTTCATAGCTGCACTTTCATAGCTGCATTTTCATAGATTTGATTATCATAACTCAATTTATCATTAGCTGTATTTTCATAAACCAAAAAAAAAAAAAAAAACAAGTAGGATAAAAATTATAGCCACATTTTTCATAGATTGGATTATATTATCTTTTTTGACTTATATATTTTTTATTTGTTAGATTGTGAAGCTTAGAAAATACTGAAATTTGGCAGGTAAATGCATGTTGGCAAAATTTTCAATAAGCAACAATAGTCACAACATTTCCATTTTCAACGAATCATCCAGTCACAACATTTAGATTTTAAATTTTAATTAGATTTAATTTTAACTTTTAATTAGATTTAGTTTTTAACTTTTAATTAGACTTAGTTTTTAACTTCTAATTTAAATTTAGCTTTTAATGTCTAATTTAGATTTAGCTTTTAATTTCTAATTGAGATTTATCTTTTTAGCTTCTAATTTAGATATAGCTTTTAATTTTAATTTAACTTTTAAATTTTTGTTTAGATCTAATTTCTAATTTAGATTTTGCTTTTTAATTTAGATTTAGTTTTTAATTTAGATTTAATTTAGAATGTAGATTTAATTTAATTTAGATTTAGTTTCTAATTTAGATTTAGTTTTAATTTTTAATTCATATTTAGTTTTTAATTTATATTTAATTTAGGATTAATTTAGTTTAGAATTAATTCTAATTTAGATTAATTTAGATTTTAGATTAAATGTTATTTTTTATTTTTTATTTAGTTTAATTTTAGTTTTGTGGTTAATTTTGCTAATTGGGTTTTTGTGTTGGTTCGCATGTCAGAGGCTAAAAAGGTGAAAGCATAAAAATACATTTTCTGAAGATTGAAAATCAAACAAACTACTAATGACATTTGGTGCAAGATGTTTCTTGAAGATTTGATTTTGAAACCGATTGTCTTTTAGTATAACAAACATTTCAATTAGTGCTTTAAAATGAACGGTTGTCTTCTCTCACGTAGACTTAATTAGGGGGTAATGAACCATTGTTTTAGTGTTTGAAGGATGGTAGGTATTATGCTCTCACCTTGTGTAAACTTGGTGATCAAAGCCAAACCCATCTATTTTTGTGTTCACCCATTAGAAGGGCCTGCCTTGGTGGGAAAAAGTACTCACCCTAAGGGATGACTCTAAGTGATAACGAGCTAAAGCCAAGTCCTTCCGAACTGCTATAGAAATTTGTGATTGCAAGGAAATTTTGCAATCAACGGGACGTGGTACGCGATAGCCCTCCCCTAGTATCTTTATGATGCGAAAATACCTTGTTCAAAGGGTTGGGAGGTATCTTGAGGAAGTTTATTGTAGTACCCCCTGAACTGGATGCCCTTACTAGACACCTCTTGTTTGTAGCAGCCAAAATCCTTCTATTTGATGGTGTAGGAGGTCAAACCTCTAAAGTCATCCCACATACTCATGGTTCCTTGTAGAGATAGAAAATTTTGGGAAGTGACTACCTAAGAATTCAGAACTTGGTATGCCCGAGAAGTGAGTGTCGAGTAAGGAAAATCCAATGTTACCAAGTTCCTAGGCTATCAGCTCTAAATAAGCATGGCTGGAGAAAACCAAGTGGGAACTCATTGAATATTTTCCTTGCCAACCTTAGGATTGTTCTTGTCTTCCTAAAAATCAAACATTTTCACAACAAACTAGACCAAAACAAAGTGCTTGATACTATTTTATGTGTTTTTCAGTCATATTTCATTAGAAACTATCAAAAATCAGATCAAAACCATTGCAAAATATCAAAACTATCAAACACAAGATTCTGGAACCACAATTGTTAGATACAGATCCGCAAGTGTTACAGTGAGCCACAACTGTAAGTTAGAAAATCACAATAGCCTTTCTAAACCACATTTTCCAAAAATAGAGTTGCATTTGTCAACATGAGCCGCAACTATGCATCACATCTATTGAAAACAAAGCCACAATTTTCTGCTACACAATTTTTTTTGAAATATGTGTCCAAAACCTGACCAAAATAATTTTAAAGTGACCTTTGATTGATAAACCAGAGACTTGCAAACTTCACCTGTTCATCCTAGCATTACTTTTAGAATTTCCTTGCATTATAGGTTGCATTCATCCATCCTTCGCATTACACAAATTAGACTTTCACCCTTAGGTTGCATTTAGACCTTCAAATTTTGAACATAGGGAGACCTTTAAGCTTTTGGAAATTCTAGGTTACACATTCTATTTGTCATTGTCATTGTCTTTTCATTTGTCACTTTGTCAAGTTTGATCTTGGTCTTGTGTCCTAGTCTTGGTTGTTCTCTTATGGTCAATGACATTTGGAATTTGTTTCCTTGGGTTCACATTAGCTTGATTGCCACCATTAGTTTAAAATTCCTTCACATTACTCTCATTTAGACTCATATTACCTAGATTGCACTTTGCATCCTTATCTTGATTTTCAATTAGCATCATCTAGTAACCTTGATCACCAATCAGATTTTAGCATCCCTTAGCATTCATTATTCCCATCCTTCGATAATTATTATCCTTGCATTATCATCCCTACTTTAGCATACTTGCATTTTCATGTCCTAAAATCTAAAATCCAAAACATAGTTTAGTGTCATTTACGTCTTGCATTATGCGTAAAATTGCAAAAGTCTCACATGGCTGAAACAAGGTCAAAATCTAAAAGAAAGGACATGGAGTATTCAAGTGACCCTTTTCATGACACTACCCTTGGAAAAAATTCAAATAATTCTACACCTACAAGAAACACATCACAAGAAAACCAAACCAACACATGGGAAGACATGGGCCTAGAAGAATTCAACAAACAATTGACTCCTCAAGAAATCAAAAGGGATTATCAAGATCCAAGAATCTTAAGCATGTTTGACCAACTTATTAGTTCCAACCCTAACAAATTCTTCTATTCCCTAGCTAAAAAGGGTTCCAAGCTACCTCAAGGTTTTGATGTATCAACCCTTGTAGAAGAGGAAACTGAAAATCCATTTGCACTTGGCATGCCTTCATTATCTCAAACATCAAGCATATCCCTTGGGACAACTTCACACATGAGTACCACTACCACACATATCACAAGCATCCCAACATTTGGAAACAAGGCAACCCATGCCACTATACAAGGACAAAATTCTACACTTGGAAGCACCTCTAATTCCATGGGTAAGACCTTTACAAATCCCCTTTTCTAAAACACGCATCAAGGTTCCACTTCACAAGGTCCTACACCTTTGACTCAAAACAAAAACCAAGGTCCCATTCCTACACTTCAAAACACAAATCAAGGGTCCTTATTTCAATTTTAAAGTACACCTTCATCAAGTCAACCTAGAAAGGTTCACATTGTCTCACAAAAAATTTCAAAAAAAAACAACAATCAAGGATCTATCTCATCACTCCAAAATGTCAATCAAGGTCCTACATCTTCATTCCAAAATTTGAACCAAGGGACCCTTCCTTCATGAAAAAATATCAATCAAGGACTAGCATATTCATTTGCAAACTAGGTACCTAATTTTCAAAACCAAAACACAAATCAAGGGTCTACACATGAATTCCAAAACACCATACCGCGTGCAAACATGACCTTTGGAACAAACCTAAATACCAATTTCATTCCAAATCAAACCAACACACATCAGTATGACAACCAAGGTCTCATGTCACAAGGCATCAATCCTAATCCAAATCCAACATATGACCTTAATACCAACATTGTGACACCCAATCAAAACATTGCAACATCATCTCTTGTTGACTTCTTGATACAAGAAGTGTAGACCCTTCAACAATAGATGACAAACATGCAATCAGGAACCAACAAAAAGACCTATTCCGTGGAGGAATTGTGCCCCTTTCCATTTGATCAAAATTTATACATGCCACCCTTCCCCCCTCACTTTACAACACCACCATTGCCTAAGTACAAGGGGACAGGGGATCCAATAGAGAGCATTCGAGAGTTCAATACATCATGTATGGAAGTCTCATATGATCCAACCTAGTTAATGAGATTATTTTTGTGAAGCCTTACAGGGACAACTCTAGATTGGTTTGCACACCTTTCTCCAGGAATAAGAACATGGGGTGAACTAGCCGATAAATTCATCAATCAATTTACCTTCAACATTAAAAATGATTTCACCATTGAAACATTAAGAACAATCAAACAAGAAGGGGAACCTCTCACCTTGTTCTACCAAAGATGGCGAGGTTTGGTTAGCAAATTCCCTTGTCACATTCTTGAAAAACAATTGGTCACCATGTTTATGGAAAATCTTAACGGAGAACTCATGAGCCAAATTCCAATCCAATGTTTTAAAACCTTTGAAGAGATCCTTGAGAAAGGTGTCCTTATTGAGAAAGGTCTTATCATTGAAGGACTAGTCAAGATAAATAGAGAAAATCCAAAATCCCACAATGACAAGAGCAAATACTGGTCCTAAAACAAAAATGTCACAAATGATGGAGTTGTTGATGCCAAACTAATAACCAAAGGACCAACCATTCAACTTAAAGGTCCCTCCTCATCAAATACACCAACCATGCCAAATGCGCAGATCCAAAGTCAAAACCAAACACTGAATGTTGTCCAAAACAATCAACAACGAAGAGGACCTCCTTGTGCCAAAAGAACATACACTCAATTGGGCGAACCCAATGAATCAATCCTCAAACAACTTTTGCAATCTAATATCATCTCACTTCTATACATCAAGAACTATGAATCTACCTTGATCAAACTTGATTGGTGGAAATAAGACGAGTACTGTGAATACCATCATGGAAAAGGACACAAAAAAACTAGATGCTGGAAACTCAAGAACATTATTCAGGACCTCATTGAAAATGAAACCATATCAGAGGGAGATTCACAAGGCAAAACCAATGTTGATCATACCATATTCAAGACTCCCTTAAAATACCATGATAAAGGGAAAGCCTCCAATTTAGGGAACAACCATAGTGTCAACTATGTCGCAATCAAACATGACTATAACACTATTATTCCAAACATAACACCCTTTGATGACTGCATTGCTACCATCACTATAAAAAATCCAAATTTGGACTATGTTGTTACTACTCACATAACCGAGATAACTATTCCAGGACCTTCACTTAATTCTCAGCCGAAGAGCCAATATAATCTCTTGGAGTAGTTAGGAAAAACTCCTATGCAAATCTCTATCTTGGAGCTCCTTCGCACATCCCCACAACATAGAGCTATCCTTGATAAAGCATTGCAAGAAGCATCCATCCCCACCATCCTAGATGTTAATGCATTTCAGGCCATGGCCGGGTACCTAGCTATGCCACATCATGTCACCTTCTCTGAGCAAGACTGTTCCGCACCAAAATTTGATCATAATGACCCCTTACATCTCAAAGTTTGCATCAATAAATGCAAGATTAGATGAGTCATAGTAGACGGTGGAGCAGGTCTAAATATTTTATCACTAAAATTGATGAAAGCATTGGGATACTTTGAGAATTATTTAACCGAACAAAGAAAATCACTATCAAAGCTTATGATGATGATGGGCATTCATCCGAAGGTGTCATTTCACTTCCTATAAGAGTTGGCCCAAAAATGCAAGATATAGTATTTCATGTCTTGGATCTAGATTTAAATTACAATCTTCTCCTTGGTCATCCTTGGATTCATGCTATGAGAGCTATTCCATCCACCTACCATAAATGCCTTAAATTTCCACATAATGTCACTGAAATCACTATTCCAATTGACCCCGTCCCTTTTCAGTATTGTTCAAACTTAAGAGGAACTGTTAAAAGTCAAGTGCCCATCAATCAAGAGGCCTCACCTTCCACTTCATCTACTTCTCCATCCTACTACATCGACCCATCTACTCTGGTTAGATCATCCACTCCATTCACCACACCCTCCATGCCTAAGATCCAAATCCAAGACAAAGGATGCAAAGAATACAACATGCAGAGTCTCTTTTTCATTGAAAACCACATCCCATGCAACCTAAGGTCATCTTCCATAATCCCCCTACCACCTTCACCAAATAGGGGGAACTTGCCAAGGAATCTCTAGATGATCAAATTCTCACATGGTTGTACAGAGAAGAATAAGACACTTAATCTAAGAGGTTTCCAGTTGAACAATATCCAAAAGGGCTCCCAATAATGAAGTTAAAAGGATATGATGGACACAATGGTCTTGGCCTAAATAAACAAGGAATGATAAAACCCTTGCAACCACCTAAGTTGATCAAACATCAAGGGTTAGGGTTCATACCTGTAAAAGTGACTATTCAAGGTATCGGATTACCTTTGAGTGAGGTTGCTAATGCTTCAAATGAGATCAAGACATATGAAGAACCTTGGGATTTTGATGCTAATTCCAATGAATATGAATGGAATTCCCTTTCCTCCACTACCTTTATGGACTTAGATAAACTATTCAAAATACTTGATGAGCCTCCTCTTGAAACACAACTCAATCAAATTCTTACAATTGGTTCCCCGATAAGCCCACCAATCCCTCGTCCAAAAACCCCCTTGAATAGAGAAGAATGGCTTAAACACTTTTGGGAAACCATTGACGTTGCCTCATGGGAACCTGATGACTCTACATCCATCTTTACCCTATATTCCTACACCATGAATCTTGATAGAATTGATGATGGCTTGCCCCTTGTCTACCCCAACTCATAGATTGGGATCAACCAGACCCACCAAGTTTGGTCACTTTCGAGAATGACGAAGCAATCATTAAGTTTATGGGAATTCATGAAGGAATACCTAGTGGGGATCATAAGGATAGCTTTTCTATAGAACTCAATTATGCAACATACTTTGGTGAGGCTATCTTATCCTCTAGTCACAAAAGTGAAAATGACAAAAGAAAAAAAAAAATCTTTAGGTGAAAACCAAAAGGCACTTGCTGGTTGTGAAAAAGTAAAAATAAAGGATGTATCCGAAGGTGAAAACCTCCTCGAGGTGCATGAGGATGGAGAATTGGACTGTCTCCTAATAGAGTGAGAGAGATCATCATTGCTAATAGAAGCGATAGAAGAGGTGAATATTGGAACACAAGATAATTCCAGAATCATACAGTTGGCAACATCTTTGACTGACAAAGAAAAGCTCGAGTTCGTAACTTTCTTTGCAGAAAGACAAGTCAAATTTTCTTGGTCGTATGTGGATATGCCTGGATTGGATCCCGAATTGGTTTTACATCACTTACCAAAGCTATATAATGCTAAACCATACAAACAAAAGCTGAGAGAAATGCATCCACAAATTTCACTTCTTGTCAAGGAAGAATTGAAGAAACTTCTAGATGTTGGATTCATTAGGTCTATTGATTACGCAGATTGGATATCAAACATTGTTCCTGTCACTAAAATAAATGGTCAAATAATAATCTAAAAAGATTGTAGAGATCTCAACAAAGCTTTTCCTAAGGATGATTTTCCTCTACCAAACATCGACATCATAGTAGACCTCACAGCTGGATATGAAATGCTATTACTCATGGATGGATTCCCAGGTTATAATCAGATAAGGATTGCTATTGAAGATCAACCAAAAAAAACTTTTACATGTGCTTGGGGAACGTTTTGTTCGAATATGATGCCATTTGGACTGAAAAATGTTGGAGCTACATATCAGAGAGCGATGACTACAATATTTCATGACTATATGCATGTGCTGATGGAAGACTATGTTGACGACCTTCTGTCTAAATCTCTAGAATGAAGTGGACACTTATTAGTATTGGACAATATTTTCACACGACTAGAAAAGAACCAACTTAGGCTAGATCTAAAGAAATGTGTTTTCGGGATCCAATCAGGAAAAATTCTTGGATACATAGTCTCACACAGAGGAATAGAAGTTGATCCCAAAAAACTCAAAGCTATCTTAGAAATGCCACCACCGACCAATATCAGTCAATTGAGAACATTACAAGGAAGACTACAGTCAATCCGTAGATTCATTGCCTAGTTAGTAGACAAGATCCACCCATTCCAACATCTACTAAGAAAAGGTATTTCCTTCATCTGGACATAAAAGTGTCAAGAAGTATTTGATTAGATCAAAAATTATTGACTGAATCCATCGGTTCTTATGACTCCAATCGACGAAAAATATTTGATATTATATGTGACAACAACAACATCAACACTAGGGGCATTGTTAGCACAAAATGATAATGATGGAAAAGAACGAGCTATATATTATATCAGTCACACCCTAGTTGGATATGAGTTGAATTATAGTCCTATTGAATGAGCATGTCTAGCAGTGGTATTTGCATCATAGAAACTAAGATATTACATGTTGAATCATAATATAAAACTGGTCGCCAAAATTGATCCTTTGAAATATCTTTTGAATAAAGTAGCCTTGACAAGAAGACTAGCTAAGTGGGTTATGATGCTGAGTGAATACGACATTGAGCATGCAAATCAAAAAGAAATAAAAGGATAAGTGATAGCAGACCAACTTGTAGATGCACCCATAAAATCATATCATCCTTTGATATCCGATTTCCCAAATGAATCAATCTTTGTCATAGACACACCAACTACATGGAAGTTATATTTTGATGGATCTTACCCAAGTCATGGTTCGGGAGATGGAATTTTGTTCATTACCCCTCAAGGAGATTTCATTCCTAAGTCATTTCAAATAGAATTCCCTTGCACTAATAATATAGAAGAATATGAGGCATTGTTGACAAGACTTTGAATAGCAATAAAATGGAAAATAAAGGATCTTCAAGTCTACGGTGATTCACATTTAGTGATAAAACAAGTTAATGACGATTATGATACTAAGGATGATAAATTGATGCCCTACAAACGCATGGTGGATAGCTTCAAACTATACTTTGACAATATTTATTTTGAACAGATCTCGAGAATCTAGAACAAAGCAGTCGAGGCAATGGCTACCATCAGATCTCTCTTGGACATTCCTAATAATGCATCACAATATGAGTTCTTGGTGGAAAAATTGTTGATCCCTATGTTTGATGTCCCCGAAACTGAGCTTGTGTGTGAACTTGTTGGTCTAGATTCACCTTAGTACCAAGACATTTATGCCTATTTACATGACCAGATTATACCTCCTGACTTATCCCTTAATCAATGTAAGACCCTTATCTGACAAGTATCTAAATATGCCATCATCAGAGACACTCTTTAGTGTCATAGCTTAGGTAGTACCATCCTTCGATGTCTCAACTCAAAAGAAGCACAAATAGCCTTACAAGAGGTACATCATGGTATATGTGGAGCTCACTCTGCTGGTCCTACCTTAACCAAAAAGCTCATGAAAATGTGATATTATCAGCCTACGATGGAATGTGATGCCTATTAATTTGTGAAGAAATGTCATCAATGTCAGATTCATGGAGATCTCATACATGTACCAGCTTAGGAATTGTAGCCGCTTACTTCGCCATGGCCATTTTCTCAATGGGGACTCGACCTCGTAGGAAAAATACATCCCACTTCTTCCAATGGACATAAGTTTATCCTTGTTGACATCGATTAATTTATAAAATGGATTGAATCCATTCCACTTACTTACATTATTGGTAAGTAGATAGCTAAATTCATCCTGAATTACATCATTTTCCATTATGGTATCCCATAGTCCATCATTACAGATAATGGTCGCCCTTTCAAAAACCAAGATGTCCATGAGATCTATGAAAAATTCCATATTTAGCATCATTTAAGTACTCCATATTACCCCTAAGGTAATGGTCAAGATGAGGCATCTAATAAGACTATCCTAAATATCTTAAAGAAGACTGTCAATGATGTTGGTCGTGACTGACACTTACAACTTAACTCTACTTTATGGGCCTATCACACCAATATTTGTACCCCTACAGGAGCAACACCATATTCCCTTGTCTATCAATCTAAAGCAGTACTTCCTATAGAGGTCGAGCTACCATCCCTACAAGTCTTTATGCAAGGCCTGATTGATCAAGAAGACTACCGTGTCTCCTGTCTACAAGAGCTAGAGTTACTGGATGAAAAGAGACAGAATGCTTTGACACACTTGCAAGCATATCAGAACCACCTTTGAGGTAGTTACAATAAGAAGGTTCATCCTAGAATTTTTGACATTGGTGATCTAGTCCTAAAAGAAAATCCAAAGAATCAAGTAGAACGAGAAAAACCTAGGAATTTTGAGCCTAATTGGTTGGGCCTATACATTGTCACAACAACATATGGATCTGGTGCTTATCAACTTTCTACTCCTGAAGGAGAACCGTTGTCTGAACCCATCAACAACATGCACCTTCGCAAGTATTACACTTGATTCTTAGAGTATCCCTTAAAAAGAAAAATACAAAAAAATCAAAAAAAAATGGCCACCTTGATGAAAACCTGGCAAAAAGGCGTCTTGGTGACAACAAAAAAATTAAAAAAATAGTAAAGAGAAATAATTCGTCCAAAAGTGAAAACCACTTTGGTGGCGCTTTGGATAAGTACTATGGTGAAAACATGGCAAGTAAGCTCCATACGTAGTCAGTCTATGCTGCTCCGTCCACTATCACTCCATCTGGTCTTTCATCCATCCCTCATCCATGATAAAGCTTCGTTCTTCTTCCATGACATGAGGACAACTGGCATTTAGTATCGTTTGCTTTCACAATCACCCGTTGCATTAGCCGCTTCCCCTCGCACATAGTAAATTGGTCCTATACCTGACTAGGGGGAATTCCTCGACTTACGTCTTCAGGGGGAATAACACATGGTATCAGCCTCATAAAACATGAAAATCCAAAAAAAATCATAAAACATCAAAATCCAAAAAAATCATAAAACATCAAAATCCAAAAAAATCGAAACATTTTCAAAACTCCAAAAAAAAAAAACATTTCAAAATACAAAAACATCAAAAAGTTTCAAATATCCCAAAAATAGAGTTTGAGTCTGAGTCTGAGTCAGTTTTGTTAGAGTGGTCGAACTACGTTGTCTCAACGCATTTTCTACGTAGGCAAGGTTCATCTTAAATGGGCCCCTGAGACATTAGGTCATTCCTTTTAGGTTGTCCAAATAAAATCATGACTCGGTCTTTTGTCAAATATGACAAAGTCAAGTTGTGTCAAACTACAAGGTCTCTGTGTGTATAACATAGGCAACACCATCAATCAATGAGCCCCCGAGGCCACCTAGATCAGTCCTTCAGGGTTTTTCAAGTTTGGTCGTAGTCTTGGTCCACAAATAGTCATCATTTGAACCAAATCATGAATCAACATACAGACATAACCAACAAATCTTTCAATTCGTCAACTCTCAAACCAATCAATCATCAACTCAATCAATTCATTGGTCTTATATCAAAATGGGTCATTATGTCATTTGTCTCCTTCAGTCCAAGCACTTATCTTTTATCAGGATGTGTCCTTCCTAAGATTAGAATTTGTCAACTTGGTCATTCAGCTTAAGTAGGATGTGTCTTTCTTGCAGTTAGGTACCTTGTCAACACTAGTCACTTGGTCAACTTTATCAGATGTGTCCCTTTCCTTAAACAAGATGTGTCTTTCTTGAAATTGGGTATTGTCACATCGCTTGGCCATATCAATCAATCATTTTCAAAAAATCAAACAATCAATCTTGTCAACCTTGTCAATCAATCTTGCCTTAATCAAGATGTGTCTTTCTTGAAATCGGGTGCGATCACCAATCTTGTCACAATCAATCAATCGAATCAATTGGTCAACCTTTGTCCACTTATCAATTAATTCTTGTCAAATTTATCAAATCAAATCTTGGTCATCTTGGCCAACCTAATCAATCATATCAAACAATATTATCAAAACTATTGGCAAACACTATCTCTTTGGCAAACACTTAGTTGGTTTGGATTGTCTTACCTTTTTGATTGGTTTTGGGTCATGTTACTAGTCTCCTTGAGGATTTCCTATTAATGGATTTAGAGGGATGATGATGGATCATTACCTCTTTTCTTTGTTTTTTGTTTGTGGTTTGTCTTGGAAAAAAGACTGGGATAATTGGATCCTTAGTATTAGCTAGGGCATTCCTTATCTTTTGGCTCTGTCTTTTGAACTGCTCGTCTCTCACAAATGGTCACCTTGCACACCTTGGTTTATTTCATACCATGGTGTTTGTGGTCCATTTGTGACATTTTGGACACCCAATGATGATAAATATTAAAATGTAAGCATGAAAGTTGGTTCCGTTATCATATCCTATCTATCTTCTTTCCCCTTTTCGTGCTAACATCCCATCTCCCTTGTATTTTCCACGCTAACATCCATCTCCTTCATGCTAACATTTCTTCTATCCTTCATCCTCTAGTCTTATCTTCCATTTTGAGAGCACATTCATGTTCTTTGAACCCGCATGTCCTCTTGAGGGGCATACCACAACCTTCCTGGTCATCCTTCCCCTTTCTTTGTACATTGGGACATATTTCAGAATTAAATTTCTTTGACACAACGCGATGAACTACATCATCTCATAGAGGGGAAAAATGTAGACACTGAAAAATGTCCTAAGTTTGCGAGCATCTTTTTTCTTGGTCTCCGTCTCCGAATAATTAAATAATTTTAATTATTTGATTTTTTTTATCATATTCCTCCATTAATTAAATAATTTTAATTAATTATTTAATTAATTCACCTTTTGATCTCTATTCTACCCTAATCAATTAAAATTATTTAATTGCGTTGCTAATTCCACCTCTTCTTCAATAATTCATTAAATTATTGTTTATTTAATTATTTCTTTATCACCTTTCATCTATAGCTAAATAATCATCATTAATTATTTATCTATTCATGGTCTCTTAATTCTTCTATAGTTAAATATCTATCAAAACTATTTAACTATCTCTTGCCATTTTTCCCTATTAAATAATTAATCTCACTTAATTATTTAATGTTCCATTTTCATCTCCCCATTTAATTAAATTGACTAATTTATTTAAACACTCCTTTTTCATTTTTTCCAAATAAATAATTTATTTTCCACTTGTCAATTTCCTCCATTTTCAAATAAATTATTTATGCACCTCTTTTGATCAAAGATGCCCTATTCATGACCTTTATTTTTGTCATAGCCGTCTCTGTCATAAGCCTTTATGGTTTGTCATAGCTGTCAAGCATCATAGCCGTTGGCATCATAGCCTTCATTGCCACCTCCTTTTGGTGATTCGATTCTCAACCATTGATCTTGGCATATTTTTAGAAGATCAACCTTGACCCTTCATTTTGTAACCTCTATCTCATTCATTCTTATTCGTCGATCTTGGAATCCTTCTAGAGGATTGACCTTGACTGTCCATTCAAATGGTTGTCTATAAAAGAGACCATTCTCCTCCGTTTTCAACTTAACAACTAATATTCTCCAACCTTCTACTTATAATTTGCAGGTATTTGCACAACTTCAAAAACAAATCTGAGGGAAAAGTTTCCTAAGGAGAAATAGGAGAGAAAGAGAAGTGATTCAAGATCAAGCATGGGGAGTATTATTATTTTATGTTTTCATTTTACTTATGCTTTCATAGCTTAGAAGTTCTGGCTGTCACTCATTCTAGGCTAGGAATAATCTAACCCCATCTTACAAAACTAAATAATAAGTTGTAGATTAATGTAGACTTGTAATCTTGAGAATCATTTATCTAGTCTGAACTAGTATACCAAATCAGCATTATATGAATACATGTACTAAATGATAGATCTCATAATTGTGCTATATGTAGTGGGGAATGTAACTCATATTTCTCCCACATAAACTAAGATACCATGCCAAGGGAATATGAAATATCAAGTCATGTGTGTTAGGTATAGGATGCTACAAATAAGCTATCAATACATAGTAGCATCAACCAACGATGAAGAAAACTATACTTCAAGTTTTACTCTAGAAAGAAAGGAAGATGGAGCATGTTTACATTCAAACATATAAAATTGTGAGAGGTAAAGTGCATACTTTAATTATGTAATGCTAATTCTAGAAGTAGACTAAAATGTCTTTATCTTGAGAAAAGAAAGTAACAAACCCAAGTCAGTCATAAACAAACCGATCATTCAGGGTATTTTTTGCCACTATTTAATAAAGGATAAATAACTTATGATTAGTAAATTATCAACATGAAACATTAGGAGTAGGAGATAATAATCTCACTAATGTAAGAAATTTGATACCATGTAAGAGTCATGCAATAGAATCAAGAAGTCAAAATCACCTAAAAACTAAAAATAACCTTGTACAACAGAGTAGAAAAGAATAAATGCTCGATTAGAGGATAAAAATATGATACAATGATACATAATTTACATGAGAGGTCTTTCTTATATAGAAAATTTGAAATGATATGATAACATAAATTTATGACAAGAGACATAACAAGTAAGTAACCTAAAAGTATTCTAAGGAAATTTAACTAAGTATGAATAATACTTAAATGAGAACCAATTAAGTTTAATACACTATGTTCACCTCAAGACCCCACCTTAAGTGTAACTTAGAGAGGAATACAAAATGTAAGAATTTGAATTTGGGTCTTGACAACAAAACCTTGTTAGGTACTCATGTACAAAAAATCTGTCAGAAATTGATTAAAAGAGAAAAACATGTAAAAATAACTCCTCTCCAAAAGAGAGAAAATATGAATACAAAAATGCACAATTTATGGAAGGAATTAACATGAACCCCAAAGGACTAAATCCATCACAAGTATACAATCATTAACCTCCCATAGGATAGAAAGAGTGAGACTATAGATCCCCCGTACAAGTAGCTCTTATACAGATGGTGAATGCTTGAAGATAAATTTTGAAGAGAGCCCAAAATTAGAAAAAAA
Source organism: Sequoiadendron giganteum (assembly GCA_007115665.2). Lineage (NCBI taxonomy): Eukaryota > Viridiplantae > Streptophyta > Pinopsida > Cupressales > Cupressaceae > Sequoiadendron > Sequoiadendron giganteum. The sequence continues at coordinate 50,507,190 of CM021107.1, read as the reverse complement.
CATCTCCCATTAGGAATACAAAAAAATGATTGCATATGAAAAAATCCAACTCAAAGGTAAGAGACAAGATTAAAATTCTCATGAAAAATGTCTCTGAAAACTACTCAAGTGTCTACATGTCAAAATTAAAAGATGATACTTGATGAATTGAGGTGTAACTATTCCTAAAACTAATGAAGAATTGTAAGGAAGATATCCACAAAAAATATGGTGAGATAGTATTTGTGTTGTAATTATCATCAAAGAGGAAGGGGATATTCTCAAGTATGTCCTCTAGCTTTGATACCATGTAAGAATCACACAAAAAATTCAAGCAACTAGGAGCTCTTGAAAAATTAAAAAAAATCCCACAAGAAAGTAGTAAGGAATGAGTATTTCATTAAAGTATGCAAAAATTATACAATGGTACATAATGTACATGAGAGTCCTTACTTATATAGGAAAGGTGAAGTGATAAGACAACACAAGATTATGACAAGTGTCACAATCATATGGCATGAGACAAAAAGTAAATAACCTAAAAGTGTTATGATTAAGCATAACTAAGTTTCAATATGACCTAGGGGGAAACCAATTAGGTAGTATATCCTATTCACACCAACAAATCAAGATATAGGTATTAAGACTAGAATGGGATATGGAGAACCCAAAATTACAAAGGATGGAATCCATCTTGTAATACCAAGACTAAGGGACCTATTTGAAGCCATGGGCATATTTTTCAAATCTATAAACTGTGGAGAGTGTTATATAAATCATGGTAGTTTCCCTATATATCTCCTCCTCAAGATCTTTGTGAAGAAAAATACTCTTTGCTTCCATCTAATGAACTTCCTAGTATTTTGAGATAGTAATAGCAAGTGTGATTTAGGTATTCATATCTACAATTGGTGCAAAGGTCTTAGTAAATTCAAAACTAGAAATATATGAAAATTCCTACAGGGCTAATTATTCCTTGAACTTACCAATTGGCCCATAGACTACATATATTGTCTAATATGTTCAATTTTATTGAACAAGTTGGGTATGTGAACAAAGATTAGGGACCAAAAAGTGGCCAAAAATGATTTTGATTTAAAATAGTAAAACATGATTGTGCTATAAAATTCATAACATTCTCATTTTATAACTTGCTCATATTTTTCCTATAAAATAAAAAATAAGGTCATTCATTTCTACTATTTTCACAAAAGTGTGATTGTGCTATTCTATGAGCATGTTTTGAGTGATTTAATGTAATTTCATTGAAAAATAATGCCTTCATAATGTGCAACAGGTAAGTCCATTCATCTTTTTAGCAAATTTAGTTGAATTGAAACAATTTTGATTTGAATTTGTGTTGATTGATTACTTTTTATTTATTTTTATCAAATATAAGCTCCTTAACACCTCTAAACCCTCATCTATCCAATAAAATGCATGATAAAATTACCATTAAAGAGAATGGATAGAATAACCCCCATCAAACTCATCATAAATTCTAGGGCATCCCTAGAATACCCAAGAAAATATTTTTAGGCAAATAAAATATAATAAAAAAGAACTTCAAACATTAGTAGAAACACTAAAAATTCAAATGCAAAAAATACACTTCAACAAGCTCTTGCAACATCATGGCTTTGATAATATCATTTAGATTTAATTATTGGGTGAATAAGTAAATGGATAAGTTATAGATAAAACCCTCACCAATATTATGCAACAAAACTATATTACAAACAAGTGAAAGAATTTTTTTATTATAAAACAGATTTGTGCATGTATATTTATAGACCCTGTTACTAATCAACCTATGAATGAAAGATGGAAAATATTCTCTATTCATTGGAGATAAGACCAAATAATAGAGGACTGATTTTTGGATAAGTGGTGGATGGTTTTTGACCATCCTGTTGTGCCTTCAACACATGGCCCACTGAAAGTGAGGACACCCTCTTTTATTTGAAACCAGTTTTCTTGTTTTTTTGAGTTCTTAGGGTAGGTTGTTTTGGGTTAGTTTTCTATTTTAGGTCAGTGCTTGTATAATTTAGAGTTTAGGTTGCATATTGGGTTTAATATTTAAGAATTATGGAAATTTGGTAGGTCAAGTTCCCCTTAGTTTCCCACAAGGTCAAAAGGTTCTTGATTTCTTGCAAAACCTAGAAAGCTATGTTTTTATACAAAACTCAAACTGTGTAGATTTGGCCATTGTTAGGATTTGGTCAAGGACTAGCTAGTTTTTTGAAAGGATTGTGGGTGCTGATTTTACACAAAAGAGTGTGACTTTTATTTTACTGTAGAGTTGAGTATACCTTGGATTTTCGCATCCAAGTGCTCACCACTTTGACATTTCAAAGCATTAATGGGGGTTGGTGGTAGGGAGTATTTAAGAAATTTGAGTGGAATAATGATCATTTTGTAAGTGTCAAAGATTAAAAACTATTGCTATGGAGCTCTTTGATATTGAAATCATCCTTCATCATGTTTTTTGTGGTTGTGAGCATTCCTCATTTTGGTTTTTTATTTGAATTTTAGGTAGGTGGTCTTAACCTAGTTCATTTTCCATATTTTAATTTTCTAATCATTTGAATGGATAAGCTTAAGGTTTGTTAGTATTTAATGTTAGTGGCTATAAATTTTGTTAAGCATGTCGACCTCCTTGATTTTTTTAAAAAAATTATATAGGTTTGCTTGGATTGTTAGGTGTTAGGGTTTGATTTTACATTGCAAGTGGATAATACATGTTTTGCATTGAGTTTCCCATGATCTAGGGTTTAGTATCTAGGTGTGTTGGTCTCCTAGGGTTTAGAATTCCAAAAGATTTAGGGAATTTCAAATGTTATGCATGTTAAACTTGGGTTTGTGGAGTTTTAGGCAGTTTTCACCTACTCACAGTCAACCCAAGGATTATTTTGGCTTAGGGTTTTGCATGAGGAATAGGGTCCAGATTTGAAGTTTTGTGTACAGCCTTAATTTTCTTGGAAAGGATAAATTTTTCCATTTTTTGGAGTTTGTAGGGGATGTAGAGATTTAGTGGTCTTGTGACCTTATCCATGCACCCTTCAAATTTTGATAGATTGATTTGAAAGTTTCTCTTCCTTTGTTTTTGCACACTTGTGGAAAGATGGGTTGTGGTCATTTTCTACAATGGTAGTGTTGTTTGGTTACACAACATGCCCCAAGTTTGTAAGAGGTTGGGGGCCCAAATTTTAAGATTCCCCACTTAGCAAGGCCAGAAAGGATGGTTGTAAAGGCTAAGTTCAAAAATTTGATGAATTGTCACTTAGATAGCAAAAATCTGAGGTGGAATTCAGTTAACTGGGCATTCAGGTAAATCAAGTGTGAATGCATGGTTCAAGGTAAGTTGGTTGCATTTAAATAGGGTAATTCAAATCACCTCTGAAGGGTTTGGAGTCTTTGGGCGGGTAATGTGAAGGCTTATGGGTCCACAAGCATGCCAAAAAAGGTATTTGGGTGCATCATCAAATTTTTGTTACGACAAAAGTGTTAAAGTGGCAATACGGGTGTTCGAGTAGTCAGGTGAAACATAGAAAAATAGGGTAAGGGGTTCACCACAATGATAAAAACTATAGATGGACCTTTTTTCCTTTATTTGATTAGGAAATGAGATCCCCATAAAGAATTGGCTTACAACCCTTAGGTGAGTCAACTCAATGGGGGAATCTATTGGTTTCCTTATGATTGAGGATAGGGGTATAAGTCTAAACAACACTTTTGGGAGAAAAACTAAAAATGGTAAATCACCACAATTATGCAAGCTAACAATTTGATCTTGTAGATGAAGAATAAAACTATGAGAAACAACAAATTTTTGGCAGATTTGATAAGGGATAAACACTGTGTACCTGTCGCCAAAAACACTTTTTGAAAAGTTGTCTGGGACTCATTCACCCTTTGAGGAATGAGCCCTTTTCATATGAACTAAAATCTGATTTCATGATCCTCAGGCCTTGGGTCTACACTTTTGATTTCCCTAGATACCACTATCTAAAAGTTATAAATAAATTCAGGATCTGAGTTTCCGTGGCTTGACAACAAATGTGACAACAAATACAACTTTGCAAAATTACTGTTTTGAGATCTTCATTTTTTATTCAACTTATGAACTTGCACATACACAATATGGGAAAAATTGTTTATTTTTGGTGAATGGGGATTTGCTTTGGTCAAACCCTATTTTGGTAATTAAACCTTGAATTGAAATAATGAAACATGAAAGGAATAATGAATGAACAAGTGCTATGTTGAAACTCACCAAACCCTTGATTTGAAACCTTTGAAGGACTAGAACTTAGTAGATCTCTCCAAGGTCTTGATCTTGCATGAGTGGCTTGATTGATGATGTTGATCTTGATGCTTGAAATATGACTTGAATGCTTGAAAACATCACAATGTTAGCTCCAAAAACATGCATGATTGAAAATAACTTTGACATGATGCTTGAGATCTTGAATGCTACAATAAATCAATGATAATATTCTCTTGAATTCCCTTGACAATAATATTTTCTCTTGGGAAGTCTCATAAAAATTCTAGATGTTGATTTGATAAAATAACCTTGTTTTTATAGGTATGTGTCCTTAATTTCCCGAAAATTAAACATTACAAGCTTATATTTGAATTTGAATTTGGGATTATAAATATACCACCAAAAAAATGTTGTCAAAATGGGTTCAAAGGATTAGGGAGGACCCATTCACCTCCCTATTCTTGGAACACACATTGCTCAAGGTAACTAATTATGTGTTGGCATTAATTTTTGTTAGGTTTCCCCTTCAGAAAATATAATTTATTAGGCTTATAGATGTAAAATAGGGATTATTAAGGCCTAATTAAGTCCAATTTAATTGAGGGGACCCAAACAAAGTGTGAAAATGTAAAGGAGTAAATTTTTCTACACTACATCGAGTAATTGGGTAGCCGAATACCAGGTATGCAAATTTTTTTTTTTAGGAAAAGTGTTTAGTGCATCACCTAAGGATTCTTGATAACACTAAAAAATTCAAAAACCGACATAAGCGGGCATGTCCAAAAAATGTAAAACAAATTATTTAAATCACATAATTCAAAAAGCATTTAAAGTCATATGAGCATGATTTTAATAATAATTCTCCAAACATGTGCATTAAAGGGTTTAAATATGGCTGACTGAAATGATGTGTATTGTGTTTATGTAAGTTTGATGGATGGCAAACCATGGAAAAGATGTGGGTAATCAGGAGGATCAAATTCTTGGGTGAATGCAGTGATCAGAAGAAAAATAAAGATACATAATTAAGAAACTAATCCATGGAAGAAATATTTGAGGAAGAGTAGTAGATAATTAGGAAAGTGGAGACCTAGGTTTTTGGTGAGCTGACACAATGACAATATTTTCCCAAGGTGCAACAGTAGACGATTTTCTCAGACCCAAAACCTAATGGGGGAGCTAGGAGTGTTATGTGTGGATCTCATATATCCACCTGATCACTCTATTTTGTATAAGCATGGATCTTCTATATCGACCTAATCACTCTAATAAATCTTGATGAATATTGAAGTGGACCCGATGTGCATTTTCCTGCAATTGTCAAGCATTCCAACTGTAGTGAAGGATTCAAAGTATCTTTGACTGATTCTAAGAATGGGGAAAGTATCTTCCAAGAGCCACTTGTCATTTTTGTGGCATGTGCTATTTTTTGATTGGCTTATTCTCACTTAGCCATGTGTTGTTTGTAATCAATTAAGGCCATGCGTTCTATAAAAGGCGAGATATTCATTTTAAGAGATCATAATTTGTTGAACTCTATTGACTTAAGATTGCATATCACCAATTTTACTTCTATTTTCATTTTTTTTTGTTCAATTTCAGTTTAAAAACTTGTATATTCCATAGAATTTACTAATATCAAAGCCTTTTGAAAGCTATTTACTGATCACAAATCTTACATAGTTGAATGAATGAATGAGAAATTTTAATTTCATCCACGAGACCAAAAGTATAAGGGACCAAGAACCACAAAACCACAAAATCTCCAAATTCTTTCTGATGTTGGATCTTCTACTAGATGAATTTTGATAAAAAAATAGTAGTCTTGCTGATTTTTTCTTTTTCAAATAGCTCGTGTAGGTTTTCGATCTTCAAATTTCCTTCATATTGACTATGAATATCCTCATATGCCATACACTCCATGATAAAATTCCATTCTATCTCAACCACCCCTTTGCTACAAAACATGCAAATTTAATCCTCCCAAGCTTCCTTAGGTATAGTCCACCTTTTGGTTTCACATCGAAGATGATGCGACCCGGTCCTCAACTGAGCTATTAGCAACCTTGCTTTACCTTTAATAGTAGCACATAAATAAGTTTTTTCTCTATGCTCCCAAGTTGGGTTGAATTCTTTGACATAATGAGCTTTCTTCCGCCCAATCTACTATCCACATGGTAGGCATGAACTTTTTTGTCACATAATTTTTAATTTCCTCATTGGTGTTAGGACAATCAAGTAAGTTGATGTCCCATTTGCTCAACCATTTATTATTTTATTTCATCCATGTTTTCTTCCTATGGCCTAAAACCTCCTTCACAACCACATTGGGCCAACGATGGTTATCCATGTTCTCAATATTTTTTAGATAGTTTAACAAGCGAGTTATAGCCGACGCCTCCAAAGGTAAGGTTCCCGATTCAACCAAGAGAGTTTCATAAGGGACCATGGTTATGAATTTGAGGTTGCAAGTGATCATGTGATTTGGATTCTTTCTAGCTGTCTCCATTTATACTTTGACATGCTGCTACCCAAAAATTCTTGGTTTTCTAGTCCCAAAGTTCAACTTTCCCACATCTGTTTTGAAGTAAGGAAGAAGCTTTCCAACCCCCTTGTATCCTTTTTGTTCTACTAGTCTCCTAGCTGAGCTTATAATGAAAATCAATCCCAAGGTACTTGTATTCTTTCACTATCTCCAAGAGGATATGTTCAAAAAGGAAGTTATCTTGATTCCTTTTCTTCTTTAGGGAGAAGATCATGATTTTGGTCTTGGTAGTGTTCACTTTCATTCCAACTTCTTGACATAAAAGATCCAAGGCCTTCAAAAGACCCCTCAAACCATGGGTAGTTTTTGAGATTAAGATAAGATCATCTACATATAGCAGCAACTCTACCACATAACCCGCCAACTGAATTCCCCCCCACTAGTTTTGTTTAACCAATCTTCTAGTTTATCAATGGATAGCCCAAAAAGAGTGGGGGATAAAGGAAAACCCTGTTTGACCCCAATATCACTGCCAAAACATTCAAACATACCTTTACTTGTTATGATTTTACCTCTAACCTGCTCATAAAGTCTATATATGACAACCCTATGTTCATCTAGTATACTTAGTTCATCCATTCTATTCTATAGTTTGTCTCTAGGCACCATATCGAAGGATTTTTTAAAATAAAAAAAAACCAACAAAAAACTTCTTCACCTTGAGTGTTCCATATTTTTTCAATTAGGTGCCTAAGGGTGATGCAGTGGTCAATGATAGAGTATTTAGGCCTAAATCCAACCTACCCCTTTTCTCTTTTTCCTTCTTTTTTTGCCCAGCTGTTGATTCTACGGTTAACATACTCCCAAAAAGCTTTCCAAGAATAGGATTCATCATAATAGTGCAGTAATTAGATGGGTTATTGATATCGCCACTTTTGTAGAGAGGGATGACAACACTAGTTGTCCATTCTTGATGGAAAACCATCACAGGTGACATCATTGAACATCCTTTTGATGTGGGGATTAAGGATTTCAACTCCCCACTTTAAAAATTCAGCTTGCATTCCATCTATGTCCAATGCTTTACCATTTGCTAAATTATTTATACCTTGTTTGATATCTTCAACCGTGAAGAGCTCCATTTATGTGTTAACTATGGGAGGAGAATTCTTCCCTTGGTTCCTCTCATAAAGACACTTTTGATAATCTAACCATTGCATAACTGTTATGTTATTCTCAATCTATTTTATCTTTTGTTGTAACTCCCTCCAAAAACCTTTGTGGTTGTGCTTTCCAAGATAAATTAGCTCTTCCCTTCTTGTGTTTACATGATTTTCTTTTTCTTTTACACCAATTTCTCATATTTCTTCTTGTTTTCTTTATTCAATCCATTCTCTTTCAATGTTCTCTTGGCAGCCTTACACTCTTCATCATACCATGGGTTGGTCAGAAAAGTGTTTGCAACCCCTTTCTTTAGGCAAGATCTTTTACAAGAAGCTAAAGCCTTATGAATTAGAGGAATCAAAATTTTGTTGCAAATACGACCACCAATCCCATTGGCATCCTTGTTCCCTATATTATTCTCCATTTCAAGTAAATGATGCTCCAAAGCATCATTAAAGATACCCTGATTTTCCTGATTCATGACTATTTTACCTTTAGGAATAGTTTCATTTTGCTTGTGGTGGACCTGTTTATCACGTTGGTTGTTTGAGACAATGCCAAGTTTCACAAACATAGGTTCATGGTTAGAATTCATCTCAAGGGGACATTCTCCAATCTCAAACTCCAAAAATCTAGAAATAAAACTCTGAGAGCAGATTATGTAGTCCACCACACTTTGACCATTATAAGTTTTACATGTGATATTACTAGAAGTTTCCCAAAATTTCATTCCATTGTAGATAACCAAGTTATATAAGCTACAAATCCCTAATAATTCAGCTCCAAATTGAGATACATTCCCATTACTATCTTGTGATGTTCTTTCCCATGGTTGATCTTCTTCCTCTTCTAGCCATAAAGGATTGTTGTTTCCCCCATCTTCATTATTCAGCTGAATAAATTGATTGTTATTTGTTCTTGCATTGAAGTCACCTAATAGAACAATTTCCCCCAAGGTGCTAAACAATGAAATATCTTTTTTTAAAGAGGCATACAAATCTTCACTATCTAATTTTTCTCCTTTTATAGATCTTTGAATTTTGCGGTGCAAAATAACAAGTAGCCAATCTGAAGGTAACTCCATTATCTATTATTTGCAGCCATATGTATTTCTTATTTTGATCTTCTTTCTCAACTTTTACAATTCCACCCCAACTCTCTTTAATCAAAATAGTTACGTCCCCATGCCCTTTGCCTGTTTCACTTCCTTTATTCCAAACTGAAATTTTCTTGTAACCTTCAAAATATGGAACTTTGCAACCATCATGTTTATGCGTCTCAATAAGGATAATAATGTCTTTCCCTTCCGCTATGGGCCCAAAACCCGGTCCTCATCTCCATGGATAACCTCTACAATTCCAACTCACTATATGTAGGTAATCCTACGGGGCCCCTAATTCCTATTTCTTGTTTGGTATGTGGTCGCTGATTTGAACAACCCCATTCTTCAGCCAATCCCACTTTCCTTCATTCGTATCTATTTTCACTTTCTCCCATTATTTCCTTTGTACTTCTTGTTGTACACATGTCAAATGTTTGTCTAGGTAGATGTGTGTGCCATTGAATAACCCCCTATTCCTTAGAATTGCACTTTTGTCTTCTATATTATTGATGACAATTCTTACATGCTTATCTCTTCCTTCCTCTATTTTATTTCCAATTTTGTTTTCTTGTTGAATGTGCCCTATCCACTTCAACTCATCTCTAAGGAATTCTCTTTCTAAAATTTTGGTTCTCTCCTTTTCACCAAAGTCCTTCAAGCCTTTGATTATAATATTTTCAGCCTTACTTTGTTTGTCCTTTTCTTCTCTTATTTGCATCTTGATTTTCCTTTCTATGATTTCATTTTGTTGGTTTGATGATTTTCTTACAGCTTGTGACCATGATTTGACCTCTTCTATGTAGGTTTTTAATTGGTTTTATTTTGTTTCCATGTGCACCAATGCTGATTGAATCTCCTTTTGAAACATGTCGTCTCCCTTTGCCACTTCCAACTTCTTATTATTTGTTACTTTCAGTTGATCTAATTCTTGTTTTATTGAAATCAATTCTTGTTGCCCCCTTTCCATGCTAAGTTGTAGGTTTAAGATTTTTTCTTTGAGCACCTTATTTTCTATTTCAAGTTTACACCTAGACTCTATAGCTTCCTTTTCCTTGATGTCTTCACACAACCCCTTTTCTTCTAAAATCTCAAGCCTCTTTTTCATGCTCATGAGTTCTTCCACATATAAATCTGATGACCACATTAAAGGTATGGAAGTAGGGTTGTAATTATCTTTATTTTCTTGAGGTGATAGCTCTCTAAAACCTTTGTTTGTAGCATTTCCACTTGTTTTATTCACCGTTGATTCAGGATTCTCCCAAATTCCACCCTAGTTATCAAATCCTTTATTCTTAACTTGCACACTTTTATTTTCTCCCATTTGAAATGTCTTACTTGACTCTTGTGGATAAATAATGTGAGATTTTGGTAAAATCATGGTGAATTATTTCCTTTGAGTTTGCCTCAATTTTTGAGCTTGTCTGCATCTTAGGATACCTTTATATTGTTTGGTATTTACGAAAAACCAGGTTTTCCTTTGTATCCTCTATGTATGGTTTTGGGGTTATTGGTATGCATGAGCCCCAAGCACCTATTAAGTTCCTTACGGAACTACTATTATAGGAAGTTGCAAACCCATTTGTAAGGTGAAAGGTGTGAACCAAAGGAGATCTCAGATTTTGTGGGTAAAAAAAATTAGCTGTACAAAACCATTCAAATGCGTTTGGGTGCCTTATGTATTTTTGGAGTTGTTCCCCACATAACCAACCAACTCCAAGAGTTTTTGAATTTTGATTTCATTTGAAGATTGTGTCTATTCTACCATGGACCCTTGGTATATGAGGTCTAAATTTCCCTTCAAACCCCCCTTTTTAACCATCATGATTTGAAGTGATTTGATTTGCCCAGATTTGCAAAAGAAAGAAAAAAATACCTTCAAAAGAACAAAAAGAAGTTTCAGCTTGTTTCAAACCTATCCCCATTGGAATGCAAACTCTGGCCCACATGATTGCTAGTTTCCCCTTTATGTCCCCTGTGTGCGGTGACCACTGAAAACCCCTTTCCTCGAATAAAAACCTAGCCTTACTCATATTTTAGGGCCTACCTTCCACTGAGTGGGACCCTCGACTACCTGCTACCACATGACCTTTCCACTAAGAAAATCCAAATCCCCCTCTAGGCTAAACTTTACTCAAAATGACTAACTTCCTAGTGTTACCCGCTTGCTATCCACCCAATGTTACCTACTTGCTATCTGACTGCTATTTGATATTTGGAATTCGCCAAAGATGCATACCACATGCCACTCTTAAAGAGAAGACAAGTGCTTACATGCCACTCTTCATGCCTGCCTGGTAGAAAATGCATGCAGTGTTCACTATAGTTGCACATGTTTCCAAACGTGAAAGGTGCAAATTCCTATTGGAAGAGTCAATGTGTTGCGTCAGAATCGAGTGCATATTGATACTATTTTAGTGGTAAATAGTTATTTTCTTTAAACTTCTTCCACTATTCTATGAATAGCTATGAAGCAATCTTGTGAAATATGCTTTGATTTAGTTCATTTCTTGGTATACACATGGATAATAGCTGGGGGCACATTTAAATTTTAAAAATATTTACTTCCTTTAATTTGATTTTCATATCTATTTTACAAATGACTTGGAATCATGAACTATGAAGAGTACTACATGTTAAATTTTCTAATTCTTTATGTTACTCTATTTTATCAAAATTGCAAAGCTCCAAAGCTAGAGACCCCTTGTGATTAACAATATTTTTGCACAATGAACCCTTAGTGAGCCTAGTACGTCAAGACCTAACAAAAATGATCCTTGAGATGGCTAAGAATATATTTAACCAAGAAATCTTAGTGATCTTTCAAGATAGATAGGTTCCTTTGTTCATTTGGCAAGAATTTATGTACTTGTTGGTGTGTGAGTAAAATCTATGTCCACAAAATCATTGTTAGAAGGAGGGATCTCATTTGTAGAGTAAAATGGTGAATTGCACCTTTGACAACAATAACCCTAGTGTTAGAGTAAACCTTAGGCACAATTATGGAGGCATGAACATCAAAGATATCCAAGAAATCCTCAACATGAAGGTTTTCCCTAAAAAATTGCTTATTTTCAGATGGAAAGATAGGTGTAGGATTCATGGTCCACAAAATATAATAGTGAAGTTAACTACAAGATTATCCTAATTAGGATTGATTTTTCCATTAACAAAATAATCCCTTTAATCGAAGAATCCCTATGTTAGAAAATGATTGAAGGATTATCAAAACCTGGTCTAGCCATAACGAATTTGGATAATCCCAGTAAGAGTAAGGTTGGTAAAGTTTCAAAAGCTAAATTTAGAAGTAGTATACCTGCTAATTTGAGGTTTTTTGTCAAAGATTTGATAAGTGTGCAAGAAAGGGAACAAATTTTTATGACACCACAAATTCCTTGCAAAGAAGTGAGACATAAAGGAATAAACATAAATGAGTAGCTTGAAAATATTGTGGAACCATCGTATAGTGTGGAATTTCCGTTAAAAAGTGAAGTAATGCAAGATTTAGTGCTAGAATATGAATATCAATCCTTCATTTTTCCATTTTGTGACAATTCCATTCTTGAATTTGAGGAAATAAGAAATAAATAAATTATTGATGATAAAATACTAATGAATGTGTATTTTGAAAGAAAAAACATTAAAGAAGAAATAATGGAAAAATTTTAGAAGAAAAGGAAGATCATTGTTCTATGAAAGCTCGGTTTCAAGAAACAAAACATGCGATCAGAGGTCTTAAACAAGGGTCATGCAAATACATGAAATTCAACAATCCAGAATATTATTCGACGTTGATCAAAAATCAAGCTGTATCTTTCCATTTCATCATGATAATTGGAAAATATGCATTTGAATCTACATTTTTTGATGTAAGAAGTGTAAAATGATGCACATCCACTGCATTGTAGTTGAAATGTACATAACCAAATTTAAAGATAATCTTACTAAAATGCTAACAAAAATTACAACAAACCTTGTCCTTAAAAATAAATTTCATGTTGTGATCCTGAGCGTTGTTTATGATTTAATTTATGGTAGGGTTAGTATTAAGTTAGGGTTAATTTTAGCCATTAGATTTATAGGTTTTAAGGTGTTAGTTTTGGTTTATAAATTTGGTTAGTTCCTGCTTGAGTTTAGATTCCCTAAAATTCACAACACATAAAAGGGAATAATACAAAAAATTCAAAACACATACATCATTTCAGAGAGATAAAGTTAGGTCAAAACACTAAAAAATAAATCATTATACTAACAAGAGTATTCCATATGTACATCAAAAATAAAAAATTGGCTTCATCATGCATCAAAGTCACCAAAACTTAACATTGAACATTTCTGGTCAATCTGCTTGGCCTCGTCCATGAGTAGCAGGTATCCCAAATGAACATTATTCCTATGTTCATCAAGGTCAACTATATGTAAGTTATTAATGAAAGAAATTAGGGGGACCAAAACTCCATCATTCTGGTAATGGGGGATGTCTTGGGAAACATGAATCCCCACTCCTGGTTGTGCCACCGCTAGGGTGTAGTCCAGGTTGCCCAAATGATCAAGAAAGATGATCATGGTAGCTGTGATGCACACTTCTTCTCTTGAGAGCCCAACATCTAGCAATGAGGTGAAAAAGTGGGAAGACAGGTCAAAATTAACCTTCTAGTGCTCTCAACAATCCATAAAATCATCCCTAAGAACCATTCTCAGAGCATATTTGGTCATGCGAGTTCTAATATACCTTCCTGAGCCATTAGTTGGTTATCTGGCCAAGGAATTTGGTTTACTTCCAAGGATTGGTGAGACATATAGGGATATCCATTATACTGGAAATGCAAGTAAGGAAAGATGTGAATTTAAGAAAGGAGTGTCCCAATTTATAGATCAAGCTGAGAGAAAGACACAACACTCTTACATTTAATGGAAGATTACATAAAATCAAAAAAATGTATGCCACACTATTTTAATTCCACATTTCAAGGATCTAAATGTAAATTCAAATTAAATTTTAATCAAATTAGTGTAAAATCGACTAGGGGAGGTGTGTGCAAAGAATAAATTTAACAAATTTGTGTCTCAGTAATTGAACCATCATCATCCAAGTTCTTCAAGCGAGATCATGCATGTTGGAGAATGTCTAGGTGTATACACGAGGTTCAAATTTGAGAAAAGTGCTAAAGTGGCATGTATGAGTACATCACAAAGGTTGAGGCATATTAATGAGGTTGCAATCAAATGTGTGGATTAAGTTAATCTTTGGCCATAATTAAAATAAGTTTAGCCAAATAGATATTGGCTGAGGTTTGAGGTTGAGTCATCATCATGAAATGATAGCGCATTAATTGAAAGGAAATTTTAGCCACTAAGTCCAAGGTTTTTCAAAGAAAAGTGATCTAGATCACTAAAAGGGAGCATTTGATTAGATAGTGGCTAACATCTCTAAATTTGGAGATAATCAGGGTGGCCAATTATGCAGTAAATTTCAACTTGTTCTTATTTTTAAAAAATATTTGGTTATGACTATTCTGGAATTACTATATGGTTTATGAAATTCTATTGAAGAGTTGCACATTATAGGAAAATTTAATAAATCTTTGGGAATTAATAGAGGGGATAGTGGAGGTTTATCTGAAGTGAAAAATCTAAAAGTGTCCTTTGTTTCCATTGTAATTCCCAACCTAATAGTAAGATTCAGTGCCAACAAGTTGAGCAAAAGGGCTTAAATGATACATCAAAAGAAAAAATACAAAAAAAAAAAATATCAAAAGAGAAATCAACTCTTTAGGTGACACAAATATCTCTATTGAAGCTATGAACACCTGGATGATAGTAGAGCTATGTTTTGATGTAGAGAAGGGAGGAAAATCATAAATCATCACAATTTTATCAAACAAAAAAACACTTTCTGCCCTTACAACCCTATCTCATCACCCCTTCACAATTTCATCCAATTTGCTTAGTAGCCATCCAAACCAAGAAATATGAACATATCTTCCCAAATACACCTCAAACCCACAAAATATTTATCATTTAAAATACCCTTTAAGGCCATTTTCAAAATATCCAAATTGTACCCACCTTTGTTTTGGGACATCAGTCCCTAAAATGGACTATTACGCTAAATAGAGCCCCAAATAACCCTAATTTACAAAGCAACACCAATTAAAACACCCTGCCAACCCAAAATATCTATGGAAAGTCCTTTACCAGGTTAAAAACAACCAAAATCCACAACTTTCCTCAATTGAAACAAACAAAACCTCATGAAAATGTACAACCCTTACCTTAGGCCAATTTAGGCTTAAAACAAGGAGGGTTTATTGGAAATATTCATTCCACACTCTCTCTCACCTTATCAAAACCTCAAACATGTCACAATATGTATTCCTATGCTTAAGAAACCATCATCCAACCTTTACCACTGCAAACTCATCAAAACTCTACTTGAAAGCATCCCTTTTCAACTTAGAACTCAGAAAAACTCAACTAGGGCACCCCCATATCTCCTCCAAAATGCCTTCCCTAATCCTAAAAAGCAAAAAAATAGAAAACCTACTTCTAAGGGAGCCATTCCATTGAGTTAGAGGCAATTGCACTTGGTGGAATGGCTTATGATCCCATTTTTACTCTCAAAACTCCAAATTCAGAACCTACAGACTGCCTATAGTAAAATCACAATAAAATATTTGTTTCTCTATGAAATCATCTCACACAAATCCAAAAATACTATTAACACATTCCTTTAACCAATTAAAATCAATTTTAATCCAAACTCTTCATTATGGACCTATACAAGGGTCTGCAACAGTAAAATACTAGTAAAAATGCAAGAAATCTGTATTATTCTTGGTTCAATCTTCAATACAAAGCTCTCTAACCCTGCCTCAAATTATGTGAGGCTATTTTAAACCCTTCCAACTCAAAACTAATCAAAACCAATGGTCTTAAACTGAATTATTGAATATATGACTCTTCAACTTCCACAGACTCAAATGACATTCAAAACACTATAAATAGTATATTAAGACCTTATTACATGAAATTTAAACAAAAACACTCAAAATCCCTAGACCTTATTTTCAAAAATGACATGGTGCCCCTACACCATACACCGGGACTGAAAAAAGACCTCAAGTCCCTTTGAGGATTGTGCTGCACCATTCCATGCTTGATCACTTTGTCTTATTTCTCTCCAAATTCTCCTTCATCTATTGCTCCTTTCCACTGGGTCAAGTATTGAAGTGTAGTGTCATTCCTTGCACTCTTGAACCTGCTGCCACCTAGATGTTGTTCCTTCTTCATAAGTTGATTTGTTATTTTCCCTCTGACCTTTTCCACCTCTAAAATGAGTGTTGTACCTTCCTTTATGCCTACAAACAAAACTTTACCATATGTACCCTGACTTATTCTTCTTTCTCACCTTTGTTGTATGCTTAAACTCAGTCATATACCCTTGGAACTCACCATGGATCATTCCACCTTGTTGCTTCATTCTCTCTACCCCTAAGACCTTTGTTCCATTAGGTTTACCAACCTCTTCCCTATCAAAATCCAACTACCCACTAACCTTTTGTCCCTCCAATGGACAAATCATTTTTCGTACAACGATCCCATAGTGATTCTCTAAGAAATCTTGCTTTTCCACAATCAATTCATCCTTGACCTTCTCTTGATCAGATTTGGTCACCAACTCATCTTCTTTTCCCTTCAACATTGCATAATTCTCCAAACTTGATGTCTTAACACTTTCAAGCCTTGAAGTCACTGTAACCTCCATATTTTCTTCTTCCTCTATTGTCACAAACTCTTTCTTACCCAACATTATTATCCTTGTTGCCTTGGTTTTCTCCTTAAGATCTTCCTACAATGGTGTTAGTGTAAAAGTACTTCCACCCTTTTCAATATGATATGTATTGTCTCTCCCATTAAAAATGGCATGTCTATCAAATTTCCATGGTCTCCCAAGTAACAAATGACAACAACTCATTGGAAAAACATCACAAATAATGTTATCCTTATATCTGCCAATGTTAAACTCATCCAAAACTTCTTCATTAACCAAAATTGATTGATCATGATTCAACCAAGACACTCTATATGGTGTTTCATGAGGCATTTTTTCCAATTTCATTTTATCAACCATTTCATTAGATACCACATTATCAGTACTTCCAAAGTCTACAAAAAATTTACATACCTTTCCTTTTCATTTGCAAGTTGTCCTGAATAGTGTCCTCCTTTGTGTTGATTCTTTCTCTTTGGATAATTGGAGTGGATTTCTTCTCACCATCAAAAGTTCCCCAACTTCTAGAGTAGCAAGTTGATTAGAAGAATGAATGCTTTCACAATCATCCTCTTGCACCAACTCTACTCTTTTATCACCAGTTCACTTGAAGTAGAACCTTGTTTCTCTAGAAACCTCCATTCTATGTGACCAATCTGATTACAATTATAACATCTTCTTGAAAATGAGCTTGAACCTCTATCTCCACCAAATATTCCTCTAGAGCCCCTAAAACCACCTGTTTGATAAGCAACTTGGTCTTTGTTTTTTCTCGTATCTTCTTGTTCTTCATAGGTCTTCCTTGTACCTCTTCCTCTATTAGTGTTTCCTTTGCCTCTTCCTTGTCTTTCTTTCCTTCTTTTTATGCTGTCCTCTGCCTTGAAAACCAATTGAAAACACTCTTCAACTATCCTTTGTGTAGTGAGGCTGATTTCATCTTGAATATTGTACCTTAAGCCATTTAGGTACCTTGCTACCTTTTCTCTTTCATTCTCTACATGTCCTGCTCTAATACTTAGCTTATGGAATTCCTCAGTATATGCCATGATGTCTAACTCTTTTTGTTTTAGACTCTGCAACTTCCTAAATGTTTGAATTTCATAATCAATAGGTAGGAATTGTCCCTTCACCTTGGCTACCATTTTGTCCCATGAATTTATCTTTTCTTTTCCCTTCTTGAATCTTTCATCTTGGACATAGTTCCACCATGTTAGGTTAGGACCCTTCAACTTGGTTTTAGAAAACTTCACCTTCTTATTATCTTCTACTTATTCAAATTCAAATAATTTATCCAAAGCACCTATCCAAGCCAAAACTTCCTCACTGTCCATCTTTCCACCGTACCTAGGAACTTCAAATTTCACCTTTGGGGATTTATCCCCCTTGATAGACTTTAGCATCCTGGACATTCTTGCTTCTTCAAGACCCAAGTCCCTATCATCATGGACTCCTACTAGAGGGTTCTCACTCTCACCCTCATCCTCTTTGTCACTATGGTCACCACTGACCACATCTCTTCTTTGGTTCTTCTCCAGGGCTACTATTCTGGAAAGGGTAGCTTCTTGAGATTGCTTATAGAGCCTCTCCTTAGAGATCATATTCTCTTTCAGTTCTCTGACTTCTTTGGCCATTGTATTTCTCTTTGGAGGCATCTTGCCTTTTCAAATCACCACTTTCCTTTCTCAACCTTCAACTTTCTTCTTCAAAAGATCTACTACCTATGCTCTAATACCAATTGATGTAGATTAGGGAGGAAAATCACAAATCATCACAATTTTATCAAACATAAACAAAATTTCTGCCCTTACAACCCTATCTCATCATCCCTTCACAATTTCATCCAATTTGCCTAGTACCATCCAAACTGAGAAATTTGAACATATCTTCCCAAATACACCTCAAACCCACAAAATATTTATTATTTCAAATACCCTTTAAGTCCATTTTCAACATATCTAAATTCTACCCACCTTTCTTTTGGAACATAAATCCCTAAAATGGACTAGTACGCTAAATAGAGCCCCAACTAGCCCTAATTTACAAAGCAACACCAACTCAAACACCCCGCCAACCCAAAATCTCCATAGATAGTCCTTTACCAGGTTAAAAACAACCAAAATCCACAACTTTCCTCAATTGGAACAAACAAAACCTCATGAAATTGCACAACCCTTACCTTAGGCCAATCTAGGCTTGAAACAAGGAGGGTTTATTGGAAATATGCATTTCACACTCTCTCTCACCTTATCAACACCTCAAAAATGTCACAATATTTCTACCTATTCTTAAGAAACCATCATCCAACCTTTACCACTGCAAATTCATTGAAACCCTACTTGAAAGCATCCCTTTTCAACTTAGAACTCAGGAAAACTCAACTGGGGCAGTCTCATATCTCCTCCAAAATGCCTTCCCTACTCCTATAAAGCACAAAAAAATAAAAATTCTAAGGGATATATTTCACCAAGTTAGAAGCAATTTCACCAGGTGGAATGGCTTATGATCCCATTTTTACTCTCAAAACTCCAAATTCAGAACCTACAGACCGCTTACAGTAAAATCACAATAAAATATTTTTTTCTTTATGAAATCAACTCACACAAAGAAAAAAATACTCTTAACACATGCCTTGAACCAATTCAAATAAATTTTAATCCAAAATATTCATTATGGACCCTATAGGGGTCTACAATAGTAAAATACCAGTAAAAATGCAAGAAATTTGTATTATTCTTGGTTCAATCTTCAATACAAAGCTCTCTAACTCTGCCTTGAATTGTGTGAGGAAATTTTAAACCCTTCCACCTCAAAACTAATCAAAACCAATGGTCTTTAACTGACTTCTTGAATACATGACTCTTCAACTTCCACTTTGTGCATTTATGCACTTATACATGACAGTATTTGCAAGATTTTTGCAACTTTTGCACTTTTGACCCAACAAGAATCAAATGAAATTCAAAACACTAGAAATGGTCTATTAAGACCTTATTACATGACATTTAAACACAAACACTCAAAATCCCTAGACCTTATTTTCAAAAATGACACAGTGCCCCTATACCATGTTTGGAGGGAATTACATAGATAACCTTACTAGGGATATAAATACTTGATTGGAAGCAAGGAAATATCCAAGGTTGGCTTAGAAGGATGAGCCAAATTATGTAGCTTGATATAAGCAACCTAGTTCTCTTTATTAATCTTTAAAGGTGGTAAATTGATCAAAGCACACACTCATACTCTTTAAGGAGTTTCATAGTCCTTATATTGATAATTGAGTAGACTTGAAAAATTATTCTAAAAAATAGTTCTAAATTTTAATTTGATCAGGGTTTTTGGTTTCTTGTTTATTTTCAATTTGGTTTTGTTGGTTGCTAGTTGTTGTGTGGTTACACAACATGCCCCAAGTTTGTAAAATCTTGGGGACTCACATTTTAAGATTTACCACTTAGCAGGGCCAGAAAGGATGGTTGGAAAGGTTAGGTTTAAAAATGTGATAAATTTATGCTCAGATAGCAAAAAACTAAGGTGAAAGCCAGTTAATCAGGTGTTTGGATAAATCAAGTGCAAATACATGGTTCAAGGTAAGCTATTTGCATTTAAATAGGGTAATTCAAATCGTCACCAAAGTGTTTGGAGTCTTTGTGCGAGTAATGTGAAGGTTTGTGGGTCTGCAAGTGCATCAAACAAGGTATTCAATTATATCACCAAAATTGTACAGTTCAAATTGTTCTTATGATAAAAGTGTTAAAGTGGTAGTACATGCATTTGGGTTGTTGGGTAACCGAGTATCTTGATACCTAGGTATGCAGAAATGTGTAATTCAGAAAAATGCTCAACACATTACCTAAGGATTCTCGATAACACTAAAAAACCCAAAAAGATGCATAAGAGGACATGTCCAAAAAATGTAGAACACGTTATTTAAATCACATAATTCAAAAAAAGAGCTAAAGTCATATGAGCATGATTTTAATAATAATTCCTCTGACATGTGCATTAAATGGCTTAAATGTGGCTGATTTAAATGATGTGAATCATGTTGATGTAGGTCTGATAGATGGTGAACCATGGTAGAGATGCAGCTACTAAAGATGATCAAATTCTAAAGTGAATGTAGTGATATAGAAGAAAAATAAAGATACACAATTAAGAAACTGATCTGCGGAAGAAATATTTGAGAAAGAGTAGCAGATAATCGAGAAAGTGGAGGCCCAGGTTTTTGGTGAGTCAATGCATTGACAAGTTTTTCCCAAGGTGCAACAATAAATGATTTTCCTAGACCCAAAACCTAAAGGAAAATCCAAGAGTGTTAAGTGTGGATCTCCTATATCCACCTAATCACTCTATTTTTTATAAGTGTGGATCTTTTGTATCCACCTAATCACTAATAAATCTTGATGAAGATTGAAGTGGACCCAATGTGTATTTGTTTGTGATTCTCAAGCATTCCAATTGCTATGGAGTCAACGCATCTTTGAATTATTTCAAGAATGAGGAAAATATGTTCCAAGTGTCACCTGTCATTTTTATACCACATGCTATTTTTTGATTGGCTTATTCTCACTTAACCATGTGTTGTTTGTAATCGATTGAGACCTTATGTTCTATAAAAGACTAGATGCTATTTATTTTAAGGGATCATTTTTTTTTTGAACTCTATAGAATTAAGATTAGCATATCACCAATTTTACTTCTATTTTCATGTTTTTTGTTCAATTCCAGTTTAAAAACTTGTATATTCCATAAAAATTGCTAATATCAAATCCTTTTGAAAGCTATTTCCTGATTGTAAATCTTACATAGTTGACTATTTATTCCTATCGAAAGAGACAATGTGTTGCATCAGACTCAGGTGCATGTTGATACTATTTCAGTGGTAAATGGTTGTTTTCTTTAAACTTCTTGCACTATTTTATGCATAGCTATGAAGAAATTTGGTGAAACATAGAGTAGTTTATGCTTTGATTTAGTTCATTTCTTGGTATATGCATGGAAAATAGCTATGAGAACCTTTAACTTCCTAGAATCTTTACTTCCTCTAATTTTATTCTTAGTAATCTTTTACAAATGACTTGGAATCATTAATTGTGAAGAGTAATACATGTTAAATCTGCTAGATATTTATGTTACTTTATTTTATCAAAGTTGCAAATCTCCAAAACTAGAAACCCTTCATGATTAACAACATGAAGAACCTTTTCATTTGTTCTATTTGAGTCTTAAGGTCATCTTTTGTTTTCTTATCTTTATTCATTGTTGCCTTCACGAAATCCACTACCAAATCCAAATATGAAATATTACCTCTCCTTGTCTATTTCCCCAAGTTGATAGTTGGGATTTGATATTCAAAAGGTTGTAGCTCTCTATCATCATTATCGATCATTGGGGTTGCAATCTCAGAAAATATCTCTCTAGCCTCATTAATTTTTGTGGAATGAAGAGTTCTAGGCTTCTTCTTAGGCTTGGTACTCTCAACCTCTACCATCATATCCTACAAACTCAATAGTTGGAATACCACTTGTTTCCTCTTTTCTAGATTCAATTTTAACCAAGTAGGAGATCCAATTGGAGTATTCATTGGCTGCTCTATTATAGGAGTCTCCTTAGGTTCCTCATTTGCCACTTCCTGTGTGCCAATTACTTGTGAGGAAGCCTTTTCTTTCTCAACTTGTCTCTACATATTGTCTATCAATTCTTGTTTCTCCTCCTTAGTGAACACATTCTCAATATTCTCTTCTTTTTGTTCCTCAGGGTTGGGTAACTCCTCATGAAGTTCTTGAGTACCTTCTCCCCGATCCTCTTATTTTTCAAAACATATGTCTTCTACCATCTTTTTCTCCTTAGAATGTGTTCTCCTAGGAGACTCAATTTTTGTTTCCACTTGATCATTATGATTCTCCTCATGCTCTTCAAACAACTCTTCTATCTCTAGAGGAGTGGGAGATGGACATTAGAGATGTCTACTACTTCTACAATTGGAGGCTCCTTTACAACATCTTGCATTGATTTTGTAACTTTTGTAGCAGTGGGGGTAGGTTCATTTGTGGTTGTCTCTTCAGTTGGATGGACTTGGGAAATTGGCTTCTACTACCTTCTAAGTAGTTTTTTCCATTTTAAAAGCTTCTACTACCTTCTCTATCATGGGCCTTGTCTTTGTAGTACCTTGAGTAGATATCTTCTCCTTCCTCTTCTGCCTTTTGTACTCAATTGGTATGGATGAGGAATAATTTTTTGTTGCTAACTACTTCTTTCTCTTAGATGAGCCTTCCTTTCCTTTGTATTTCTTCATCTTTACCTCCACCCATGTATTACTTATATCAATCATATTTTCTAAAATTTCATCAATAGAAGGCTCTTCTTTCTCTAACCAATCAATTGGGTCTAGAACCTTTGCATCCACCTTCTTAATGCCATCCATGGGGTCCAAGGTCTGTTCATCATCTAATAAACCCTCTGGAATATCACCTTCGATCTTAAATTCCTTCATATGGAAAATGGTTAACCTATTGTAGCTCTACTTCTTGACCTCAAAATAATCTTGGAGGTCTACCCAGAAGTCCTCAATATTGGGCTGATGATATGGGAATATAGAGGCATTGAGGGCCTTTATTTTTCCCTACAGATCAAAGTTATCCCTTGCTATACATTGTTTCAAATTGAGGGCTTGCAACTCCTTAGTAGTTATCTTGGAAACTATGGTAGACGAGCATGAGTAATATCCCAATTGGGTAGGGTACTTCAATCCACCTACCTTATGTTTGCCAAATAATCTCAAGTGTAGATCCATCATCTGTCTTGAAAACTCAATTAGAAGCAACCTATTTTTGTAGTGATTTGAGAGAAAAAATGGTTCTTTATCAATTCTAATTTTTTTGATGTATGTGGAATTGGGGAATTGAATAAAGCATTGTCCCTATTCACTCACCAGGGATATTACTTCATTAGTTACCTTGAAGCCCACATCTCTAGTAATTTGTTTGATTACCAGGTATAAAAATCCATCATTAACCCATTTAAAGTGCTTCGTAGCCTCCTTTTATTTGAGTTGGGTATAAAATTCTCAAACCTTGCTTTCCCCTCGGACTTCCCCTCTAATTCCGTTTATAGTTAGTCTTGGGGAGCTACTCACTTTGGCTACCAATTAAACAACATATGATGACATGAATTTTTTGTGTATCCTTAATAGTAGTGATTTGTGTGTGAATAGCATTTGACACAATTTGTCCCCAGTCCAAGAGTGTTGCCCCTTTCAAGATAACATGAATGAAATGAAGCATCTAGGACTTGTAAGTTCTAGAATCTTATTTATCGAAGGCCCCTGATAAAAAAAATGATATCTCCAATCTTTGAATAAAAATATGACCTCATAAGCTCATGAGGAATATCTGCTACTGATTTCCTTTCCATTCTCAACCATATTTTATTCATGTGTCTTAGGTTTCCACTGACGTCCTTTTAGTATTCATGAATTGCCTTTGCTTCTTTTGTCATCCTCAAATGGGAATTTGGAGGTAAGTCAAATACCATTCTAATCTTTGGAGGTCATAATTCAATGACTTCGGTTCGCCAAGGGTCATAAAATTTCCTTTGAATAGGATTGTAGGAGGTTGTAGTTGCTAAGATAATCTCTAGGTATTGGACTATAATAGGGAAGGAGGCCACATGGTTAGCCTGAACTAGCTATCTTTTGAGCTCTAGGAGAGGCTTTAGTAGAGAAGTTCTCCTATTGAATACATCTATTTCTATGTTCCCAAGTTCTATTTTTTGTTATCTTCATTACTTGGATGTGAACTTGGAGACACTAGGGACTCCTTGGAATTTGTACTTCATGCTTAGTGGCATCTTATCTACTTTAGTCCTTTTTTCTTTAGGTTCTCCTTGAGCACCCTCTAAACTAAATATTTTCTTGAATCATAAATTTAGCTGACCTAGATGAAGAGAAAAAAAGACATGTAAGAATCCCATAAAAATTCATTAAGAGAACTTTATTTAAAAGAAAGTTTGAAATTATGTCTTATCGGGTTCTTAAACCTTGTAGGAACCTCTATTTTATAAGAATTTTAAAGCCTATGGTGGGAATTGGGATAAAAAATAGACTTAGGACTCTTTTCTAAAAATTCCAATAAGGGTTTGAAAACCCAATGGAACCTTGTACATAGTGAGCGGGATTCAAGATCAGGAAAAACTTTAGGATTTGGACCCTATCTTTTGAAGTCGAGTCAGGAATCACAACTCGGGTCCCTCGTGAAAGTTGGGGTCCAAAATGGACTTAGGACTCTTATTTTGGCATGCTCAGTTAGGTAGATGGATTTATCATCTATCCTGACCAATCGAGATTTAAAGTCCTGAATGGATTTTAGTGCATCTATGTCGAACCTGAACACTTATCTCGATTTTGGTCATAAGTCATTTTGGTATGATTGAGATTTGGAATAGTGAATGGTCATGATGTAAATGTCTTCAAGGTTAAGAAAACCTAAAGGAATAAAGTCTTAGGCTCTATTTTAATTATGGTACTTGGAAAAAACTAGGACCTAGGATGAACTTCGGTCTAGACTAAAAAAATGTGTTTGGTTAGAAACGCAATCCTAAATGGATCTCCATGTTAGGGATCGATATTGGGAATGGATGAAGGATTTAAAATTTATGATCAATGTGTCCCTTCAAGGTTTTAAAACCTAAAAGGATTAAAAAGCAATTTTGGAAAAACAACTAAGTGACACACTTAGCAGAGTTTGTTTGCAGGGATTGGGATCAAGAAATGATCTCGGATATGGACCCTTTGTAGAGATAAAATTTTATGTTTTGAAAACCTGAAAGGATCAATTTGATTTTAGGTTACTTAAATAATTTTCTCAAAAAACCCTAGGACAAGACTAGGGCATGTTAGTGGCTGAAAAACCTCATGAACTTAGGGCACATTAGGATTTTGAATCCCAATCAAAAAATGGGGTGGAAACTTAATTCATGACCCAAAATTTGAAAACCCTTGAATGAGGGTAGACCTAGGAGGGGAAGAACTAGGCCTAAACAAGCCAAAACAATGAAAAACATGCAAATAATAATAAAGAACCAGATACCAAAAACCAAAGAACAAGCAAGAAGAAAAAGGAAAAACAACATCAGGTAAGAGAAATGCAAAGGACCAACCTTGTAGCATGCAGGATGGAAGAAATTCGAGGTCAAATCGATGGAAAAACCCTCCAATTATTACTAGTCTCATGCTTTGAAATCCAAATTCCTTTAGCTCAATGATTAAATTGTAGTTATGAAGGTAATTACCAATAAAAACACTCTAAATCCCCTCCGCACATGTGAGAGCTCATCCATCATTAATGCAGTGGGTGGTCAGGAGTTTAGGATGAAAATGAACCTCAGGATCAAGCTTGAGAAAGACTGAAATTCGATCAAGGTTTTGATTCCTGAACAACTCGAAGGAGGAAAACCAAACAAACATAAAATAGGGCAGTACCAAGAAGAGAAAACGGATTCAAAAAAAATGTACAAGGTCAGAAATGCTTTATTAATCCTAGGTCCTTATGAGACAACAAAGCAGGGTTAGGAATCCAAATCGGATCCGACCCTTTTACAAAAATGTTTGAAGTCTAATTCGGAACCCAAAACCTAACAAGGCATGAAACAAAGTGGGGCCAAGAATCCAAAATGAATCTAGACCTTTTTACAAAGAGGTTTGAAGTCAAATTTTTTATGAACTTCAAACTTTTGATGGTCACCCTTCTTTTCTTTGGCTTTATCCCAGAAGAGCACTATGTCAGATATTCTAGAAGCTTTGATCTCGACTCTTTTGTGAAACAAAAATTTGATGATCAATTGATGCTTGGAGAATTGATGCAAGGAAACATCTCTCTTTTCTTGTAGGCCTAAGAGGTTCATAAGCTTGACCTCTATTTTATCATCAACATTAAAAACTCTTTTATAAACTGTAAGACCAAGATTTGCAAATTTACTAGGAAAATGGGGTGTTGACCATAGACCAAATGATAAGGTGAAGTTCCTAGGGTTGCTTTGATTCTAGTTCTATCTGCCCATAAGGAAAATTTAAGTTGCCTATGCCAATCTCTAGCTTTTTTCTCTAACAAATTTCTGATAACCTTCAAAAGGTTCTTATTAGTTGATTATGCTACCCGATTTCCCTATGGGTAGTAATTATATGAATACTTAATGACAATTTTATGCTCAAAATCTCATTGAATAAACTATGTAGAATAAAAAATGGGGCTATTGTCACATACCAAAGAAAAAATTACCCCAAACTTGGTTATGATGTCATCTTGAATGAATTTGATGACAACATTAGTAGTGTTATTCTTGCATGCTTGCACTTCAGTCCAACGCATATAGTAATTCATCAGCATTAGTATGAATTTGTGACCTACAAAGGATTTTGGGTTAATTACTACCATGAAATCTAATGCCCATTGGGAAAATGGTCTTACCTCATAGATATGTTTCAATGGAATGGAAATATTGCATTCTCTTGAAGTGGTTTTTTGACACGTGTGACAACCACAAACATGTTGATGTGCATCCTGAAAGAGGTACATCCAGTAGTAGCCTGTTCTTAGGATTTGGTGTGCCATGGACTCTACATACCCATGCCCTGTACCATGTTTCCCATGAAATTCATTCAAAACATGCTTGGCTTGTTGCCGATCTAGGTATCTCAAATATATCCCTTCAAAATTATTTTTGAACATAGATCCATTCTTGATCATATAATTGGCACTCTTTAACCTTGGTTCTCTTCTTTTTGTAGCATTCAGACCTTCAAGGAATTTTGTATTCAATCACAAGAAAATCATATCAGCATACCAAGGATCTCAAGTGAAGGGCTGCATTGTATATTGTTGGCAATTAATATGGGAATCCACTTCAGCCAATGATCGGGATAACCCCTATCTATGAACTAACTTCATGGGTTGGATCTCTATATAATTTTAAAAAAAAATTCCATCCACTTTCCTCATCTTTCCCCAAGTTAACTTTGTATCAACAATCACTTCACAATGAGGTCTAGGATGACGACTATGACTTTGTTGCGCAAGATGTAATGGTGAAACTTCTTGATATCTCTCACCAAATCAAATGCTTACTTCCCCAAAGGAGGTATCTAACTTTGTCATTTTTAAAAGAAGAACTCATAAAAGTAATTGGTTGTTCATCCCCTTCCTCTTTCTTTTGTGTTAAGACTGTTGCACAAGAATGCTCTGAGGTGAATGAATAAATGAAGAAAGGTTGTAGATAGTTTGGATTGGTCAAATAGTCCATTTCAAACTAGTCATTTCATTTAGAACACTACCTTGGATTCATTACTCCACTCTATCTTAGCATCCTTCTTCATCATTTCATTAAGGGGTTTAACTATTTTAATAAACCCAGTTATGAAATTTTGTATAAAATTTATCTTTACAAAGAATAACCTCATTTATTTCTTACTGCTAGGCATAGGTTGTCATATGACAAATTCCACTCTCTTAGGATCAATGGACATTCATTTCTCACAAACTACATGTCCTAGTAACTTTCCTTCATAAACCTTGAACACACATTTTTGTGGGTTCATCGACAAACCATATCTCCAACACCTTTCAAATATGTTCACCAAATCTAAGGGATGATTATTCCTATATTTTCAGAAAATAGTGAGATTATCCATGTAGATGACGATACATTTCCATATCAGATCCTTGAATTCCACATCCATCACATGTTGAAATTTGGCTCCTACATTAATCAAACTAAATGACATCCTTCTATAAGAAAATTTTCCCCACTTGGTTGTGAACATCGTCTTCATCTGATCTTCATATTTTACCAATACTTGATTGTATCTTGAATAGCCATCTAGAAATGACATTATTTGTGACCCATTAACAATCTGGAGTAATTTTTTAAGTGACAAAAGAGGATAATTATCCTTTTTCGATGTCTGGTTTAAATTATTGAAGTCTATGCATAATTTGATCTCACCATTTTTCTCCAACACTAGCACCGAATTGGCTACCCAAGTGGAGTGCCAAACTGGGAAGATTATCTTGGTAGATAAGAATTTCTGCACTTCCTTGAAGATGAGGGGTTTTATCAAATTGTTTATAGGTCTTTGATTTTGTCGAAATGGTTTGACCTAGGGTTTGAGTGGGATGGTATGTGTTATAACTAAAGTATCAAACGTCTTCAGGTCTTGATACCCCCATGCTATCACATCAATATATTATTTCAACACTTTAATGAGTTTCTCCTTGATATCTCAAGATAGGTTTTTCCTATGAAAATGTTCCTTCTAGGACTCAAGTCTGCTAGATTATAAGTTTCATATTTTCCTCCATTAGCATCAATGGGTATTTAATCTCTAGCTCTAGGATTGAAATCAAATATCCTTTCTAAGAAAACTAGCCCTTTTGGGATACTATTCATTTTGAGGTTAAAAACACCTTCTTGGTCCCATTCCTCAATACCCACATCAGTTTTAGTAATGATCTATCCATCAAAGACTCCTAAATTTGCAAAGAAGCTTAAAATATGTTGATCATAATTGAAAACTTGAAAATTCCTTACATTATATGGGATTTCCAGAACTGATACCAACTCCATAGAGAATATTTTCAGTTTGGATTGCTTCATGGGTGTAATGGCATGATTTTGTACCCCTATGAAAATTCCACATTTACATTACCCCTTACCTTAGATAATTAAATCTGATGATGCAATCCTTACACCCGCCACCTTTCTGTATCCACTTGGAAACACATTTGTTTGTCAATGGGGGAAATTTTGTCAGGGACGCTAGCATGATGCACAAATTTCCACATGGCATGCTTCCATCCTAATAGGATTCCTAGGTCTGGAATTCACAGAATAATTACACTCCTCCATTGGATGTGAAGTGTAACATTTTATACTCCTTTGATCAACTTCAAATGGGATTTTTTCCTCCTTTTTCCTTCCCTATTCTTATATTAATTCTTCCTTCTTGAAAACTTCTTGATCGAATTTACTTTAAACACTCACTTTTAGCTCCTTCAAGTTGCATCACCACCTCCTTTGTAGCTGCAAGCTGTTGTTTTGTTTGCTCCTCCTCTCTGTTGTTGTGACATAATTATCTTTGGAGAGCTTGTAGGCTTGCTCCTTCCTCCATTTTCCTTGATAGAACATGGTTGAGAAGGTGATATCCACCATTTTTATTAACTTTGCATTATCATATTTTTATTACAATATTTTGTTGGAGTATTTCTTGGTCTTTCCATTTCTATACTCTCTTTATCATCTTTATACATAATCGTTGCTATCTAGTTGTTTGTGGAGGTGGAAGGACCAAAGCAGGGGACTAACTGAGGTAGTCCTCTAAACACAACCCCAACATTTTCCCGTTCTTCTGTGTAGGTACCTATCGGTTGGAGCTATTTAAAGAATCAATTTTCACAAAAGTAAGGTGCTATCTTCTCATCCTTCCTTCATAAATTCAAGAATATTTAGTTAAATTATTCTTCTTGTTGTACTCAATTTTTGTATTTTCTTTACATTATGGTATAGCATAAAATCTCTTACTCAGGTTGTTAGTTGTATTTTCAATGTTTTTCCCTATTTCAGAAGTCCTTTGTCCATATAGATGCTAGCATGCAGTACTAGAGTCCATGTCTTACATTGCCATCCTTAGGAAATGAGCTATCTAAATTATCTATTAAACTTTTGGAATCAACTTGGTTGACTTCTTGAAACTTTCAGGTTAGAAGAAGGATAGTAGCAACCAGATTGCTCTTCCTTTTCAACCCTAAAATTCTTAACCTTTCCAATCACTTTGCAAAGCTTGAGGTAGGGTAGGTTAGCCTATTTATTAGAGTCCTGTGGTGACCTAGGATGTTGGAGTATTCAGTTCTCCTCCTTTAAATTTTGGTGAACCTGAAATGATCTATTTTGGTTGTCATTTTGTAGTGTTGAAGGAACCTTCTCTCGTATCCTAGGCATGTTGTAGGTTTGTGTGTTGTAGGGTGCATAGCCTTGCGACCCAACCTATGACCCCTAGCAACATAGTTAGAAGGATCTCTAGAAATTGTGAAGCTAAATATAGATAGGTCACTATATGATTGCTAAAGCTTTGGGGTACCCTGAGGAAGTCCTTTCTAAGTACGTAAACATGGCCTCTTTTATGCATCTCCCCATTCCTCCTACACAACCTATGAATGGATTATCTGCTATAACTTTTACATCGTAGGACCTACCTATGAACATGAATAGAGAGACTTATCCTCTATACATTCCCACTCGCATTAATAGGAACATCATGACAAGTATTTTGGTTGATCCCACGTGTTTTGTGAATGTTATAATAGAGGATACTCTATTAATAAATTTCTTACATATGGATGGGTATGATGAATCAAAGAGCACAATATGTGTGTACAATCGAATCTTGGTCCCTCCAATTGGTTCCATCACCCTCTTAGTCTTGGTAGGACCCAAGATTGTAAATGCTCCCTTTGATATCATCCTAGAGTCAAACTTGTTCAAAGTAAAATTAGGCATCCCATGGCTAGTTTCCATGAATGTAGTTGCTTCAGTGATTCATAAGTGTTTCAAGTTTTCTCATGAGGGCTTTGTGCGTGTTGTGCATGATAATGGACATAAAATTCTGGTGTCACATGAGGGATACTCATTAGATCACTTTTGGCCTACCCCTGTTGGTTCACTTCCTCCAAGGGCGAACCTGTTGTATCACAACTATGTCAAATATAAGAATGGGGACATAGCATCGAAGGTGAGCTACCCTGTCTCCCCTTAATTCATTTTAGTTAAAGGCTCTATGATCATGCAACAATAGGTTGCCTCCTCCTCTCAAAAGGGGAAGGGGAAGTCTACTCATACATAGGATCCTTCCTCTTCTTTTGTTGTCTCATCCGCTTCTCCCTCTCACCTTGTTGTGGTGCCTTCAACCTATGGTCCTATGCCTTGCATGGGGAGTTCAATGGTTCTTGCTTTGTGAAATTCCAAGTGTCAAGTATTTTAACTTCCCATCTTACCTAGGATGTTAAGGCTCATTATTTATGGTAAGGGGAAGGGCCCTCATGGAGTTTCCACTGTATCTGAGCCTTTGCGACCTTCTATTGCTCCTACTCCTCGGGCAGTGAATGGGAAGAGGCCCATCGTCGAGGCACTCAAGTATGCTTCTCCACCTATTACAGTTTCTTTTCCGGTGCTTCCTACCCCTACTCTCATCCAGGAGGCTACCCTTCCACCAACAAGGGTTATGGAGGACATGCCTATGGAAAAACAAGAGCCTCTTGTTCCTTCTCAAGCAATAAGTTCTAGTTCTCGGAGTTGATGAAATCAGCTTCTGCATGAGCATAAGTGTTGGAGGAAGGCTCTAGCTACTAATCAAGTTACCTTGGATAAGGTAGAAGAGGAGCCAACAACTCTTGTTTTGACATCTCCTACTATGCCTCCCTCTTTTGTTTCTTCTACTTCGATTACCGTCACATTGATCTTTCTTTTGGCTTCTCCTATGAATGCTAATGAACCTCACCCCAAAAGGGTGTAGGTGTTCATCACTCCCTTGGTGGAGCCTCCTCTTCTAAAGTCCCTTCAGGATTTCCCTTCATTCTCTTGACCCGTAGTTATGTTGAACACCATGATGGTGTTCGTTGTAGCTTTATCATCTTCCTCGTTGCCTTCTACTTCCTTTGTGTGGATTCCAAATCCTCAAATGAAGCATAATTTGGAGGATGACCTCACTTCGAAGGGAGGTCAAAAGAAGGGATCACCTTCTTCAGGAGAGGGTTCTACTTTGGCTTGTGTTTCGCTTATGATGGAAGCAGTCTTGACATCTCCTGAGTTTGTCACTGTCTCTTTTGACAAGATTGATGGTGGATCTTGGGCGCCTACTTCATTTACCACTCTTTTAACATATGGCACTCCTATCAAGTGCATGTTTATCTAGGTAGATGATGTTCTGACTTTTTTGGTGATCTTTGCAAGATCAATGACTTTTACCTCATAGGAGTTGAGTGAAGAAGACCTTGATGGGCCTTCTTCCTTAGCTCTTATCATAGGAGAGTCAGGGGGTTCTCCGCTTGCTATCCCACCCCTACAGGCTCATCCTCCCTCTCCTTATGATGATCTAGATTAGGAGAATGATGATCTCCTGGTTTATGAGGACTAGGGGAGTACCTCTTCTTTATCTTTAGATTAGATTTGTGTGTGTGTTGTGTTTCCCCCGTGCTTGTTTTTATGTGTTATTGGGGGACCCTTGTCACCCCTGTAGGTGCTTGGATATAGGAGTGAAATTTTGTTGTAAACTTTCTCTATGTGTTGCATCACTCTTCTATATGTTTTATCTTGATTTTCGACAATTGGGTATGATGCAAAGTGTTGGGGGCATTTAGGCCCTCTTCCATGTTGACCCAATTTTTTTAAAATATTAATTTATTTTCATGTGCCTTTCTTTAGATCAAGAAATTCCTAGGATTGATGTTCATTCTCTCCTACATTGCATGTTACCTATTTATATATAAGTAGATCTGACCCTGGATTCCTAGATCCCCTTGTCTCTTGATTTATTTATCTTTTTTTATCTTTCACTCTTTTTTGCTTGCTTCATGATGTTGTGGTGCCTATGTGTTGTACCTCATGTGTGTGAAAACATTTCCACATCTATATATTTTCATGTATCATGGGACATGAAATCTTTGCATGTTCTTCCTTTCCTTAGGATGCCACATGCTCTATTAGTTTGCATGCACCATCCTAAGGAGGGGCTCCTACTTCTTTGATTTTCAATAAGGTGTATTTGGTGGCCAATGAATTCCTTGCTGGAAATATTTGCATTTTTCAAAAGTGCATCCTTCGATAAGGATCTCCTTAGCAATATTTTCTTTTGAAATTGAATTCATGGCAAAAAGAATTGAGAATTTTCCTTCAAGGAGGTCATTCTTCTTTTTTTGAATTCCTTGATGAAAGAGAATCTATCAAAAGGATTCCTTGATGACAAGATCATTTGCAAAAAAATCATTTGTTTTCAAATGGAGTGTCCCTTTCCATGGACCCCTTGTGATCTTGAAGGGTTCCCAAGAGACCCCTTTGAAAACTTCTGATGCAATTGCTTTTTCCATGATGTGATTGTCGGTTTGTCTATGTGGTTATTGCTTGCCTTACATGTTTTTTCTATGGATTAACATGTTACTTTGAAAGATCGAGCACCTGTGAAGCTTCTTTTACAATCA
Organism: Sequoiadendron giganteum; assembly: GCA_007115665.2. Classification (NCBI taxonomy): domain Eukaryota; kingdom Viridiplantae; phylum Streptophyta; class Pinopsida; order Cupressales; family Cupressaceae; genus Sequoiadendron; species Sequoiadendron giganteum. The sequence continues at coordinate 50,473,179 of CM021107.1, read as the reverse complement.
AGCTTGGAGAATTGAGCACCTCATTAAGCTTCCCTTCTAGGATTGATCACCTATAAGGATCAATCAGACATTGTGGAGCCTTTCATTTTTTGTCTTTGAGGATCGAGCACATGTGGTGCCCACTTTACAGGACCAAGCACCTATAGAACCTTTTTTCACCTTCTACAGGACTGAGCACCTATAGAGATTTTGTTTAAATTTACATAGGATCGAGTACCTATGGATCCATCCTTCTCTCCTTCACGTTCAAGCATGCCAAATTACAATATTCTTCCTCGATGGTTTAGGTATATTCTTTTCACCTTTTTCTCTACTTTACCTTGCATTCATTGACATGTATGCTCGCTAAAGTGGAGAAAAATGTAATGGCATGAATTTGCACCCCTAGGTAAATTCCACATTTACTTTACCCCCTACCTTAAAGAATTAAATTTGATGATGTAATCCCTACACCTGCCACCTTTCCATGTCCACTTGGAAACACATTTATGTGTCAGTGAGGGAATTTCTATTAGGGATGCTAGCATGATACACAAACATCTGCATGGCATGCTTCAGTCCTAACAAGATTCCTTCCTTTGGAATCTGTAGAGGTGTTACGATCCTCCATTGGATGTGAAGTTTAACATTTACTGCTCCTTTGACAACTTCAAACATGCTTTTTTCCTCCTTTTTCCTTCAAATTTCCTATTCTTCCATTCATTCTTCCTTGTTGATAACTTCTTGATTGAATTCACTCTAAACACTCGCTTTCAACTCCTTCAAGTTGCATCACTACCTCCTTTGTAGTTGCAAGCTGGTGTTTTGTTGGCTCCTCTCCATTTTTGTGATAGTGTTGGATTTGGAGAGCTTGCAAGATCACTCCTTCCTCCATTTTCCTTTAGAGCACATGGTTGAAAAGGTCATATCTACCATTTTCATTCAATTTGCATTATCATATTTGTATTGCATGGTATTGCTTTTGGAGCATTGCTTGGTATTTACATTTGTATGCTCTCTTTATGATATTTCTACACAATCATTGCTATCTAGCTATCTATAGAGGTGGAAACACCAAAGTGGGGGACTGATTGAGGTAGTCCTCTAAACAAAACCCCAACAATTTTCTCGTTCTTCTATGTGTAGGTACCTATTGGTTTGGTCTATTCAAAGAATCAAGTTGCATGAAGTGCGGTACTATCTTCTCATCCTTCCTTTATGAATTTAAGTATATTTAGTTAAAGTATTCTTCTTGTTGTACCATATTTTTATCTTTCCTTTACATTTCGGAATAGCATAAAATATCTTAGTCAAAATGTTAGTTGCATTTTCAATGTTTTTACCTATCTCAAAAGTCCTTTGTCCGTATGGATGCAAGCACTTCATTGAGATGCCAGTGCGTTGTGTTGGAGTCTGTGTCCTATGTTGTCATCCTTAGGCAATGAGCTGTTTGAGTTGCATATTGAACTCTTGGAATTAGCTCACTTGACTTCCTAAAACATTTGGGTTAGTAGAAGGATAGTAGCAACTGGATTGCTCTTCCTTTTCAACCCTAAAAAAATTGACCTTTCCAATCACTTTACAAAGCTTGAGGTAAATCAGGGCAGCCTATTGCTTAGGGCCCTCCCATGAGCTAGGGTCTTGGTGTAGTCAGTCCCCCTCCTCTACAATGGGTTCTGGAGTACTTGCAGGAATGGCTAATGCATCTACAATCTGGTTCTTTTCCCTAGCGATCAAGTTTATATTGAATGCATCAAAATCCTCAATTAAGCTCCAATTTTTTTTTTCTATGCTACCAAGGTCTCAAAAGTGCAAGTTTTGGACCTTAAGAGGGAGCCAATCTCTTAATACACTTTTGGCTAACGAATGAGGCAAAATGGGTTGTTTACTTCCTACTCTTTAGGCTCTAAGTGATATGACAGATTTTAAAGGCTATAATCTCTAATCTAGGCAATATACACACAATGGCACATGGGGGTGAAGTAGATGCAAGGTCAATATTTAACTACTCTTACTCCTAGTACTGAGATTTGAAATATGAAATAAGATTTTGTGAAATTTAAAATGGGATTGGTATGACTAGTGCCTACCTCTGGTGGGCTAATGGAGTGAAGGGATGGATGATGATTATGGAGACAGGATTTTGTGAGACGGGTAGATCTACTTTTCAGTTTAACTCAAACAGTTGGGCACTTTGAGTGTCAGCACCTTGTGCAAACATGCAAGTAGGTTAGTTATTTAGAATCTTCTTAGTGATCCTAGTGATATCCCTTTATGCTATTGTGAAGTTGTGAAAGGATTTAATTCAGATGTGAAAGGAAACCAATCAAGATGATCTTTTAAAAGGACTTTAATCCAAACAGGAACCTATTTAATCAAAACTCTTAAAATGAATTTTAATTCTTTTGCACATAGAAAGCAATCAACAACACCACACAACTATAGAAAAATTCTATTGAAAAATTAAATGTATATCCACACATTCAGTTTGAATAACATAAACAACCACTTTAGAGACAACCAAATAACATGTAAGCATATGAATCCACACAACTGTTGAATACTTGAAATAAAATTAGTGTTTAGGCATAAACTTCTCCATTATATTGATCTTCAAATTATATGCATTATAACAATAGTCTTTGATATAAAATAGACGGGAAATATTTTGTAATCTGTCTTCTTACTATGCCTTATAACAATAGTCTTTGATATAAAATAAATGGGAAAGATTTTGAAATATATCTTCTTACTATGCCTTCTCTAAAATGAAAATGATGCGATGATCCTTTCAATCACCACATGTCCAACATACATAATAATATCTTGCAGAGGGTACACCTCTTCATAAGTGTCTTTTGGAAACAACAATAAAACATTAACAATTAAGCTCTAATGAGCCACAAATGAGCCACAAATGAACTTGTGTTATATGATCTAAATATTTTTGACTCAAGTGTGTATCAACATCATTTGAAACATTCCTCACAACAATCTCCATGATGATCATCTTCTCCAAATGCTCACAGGCCTCCCCTAGTGTTGAATCCTCATTTTTGATTGCTTCCAAGGCTCCATGCAGTATTAGTCCACATTCTTTCATCCATTCACTCTATTTCAATTCTCCATTATATTTGAATGGTGAGGGCACCCCTTCCTTTGAAGCATCTATGAATTCTTTAGCATCTTCCTGTAGTTCCTTATAATAGTCCTCATGTTTCCTCATCATATCCTCAACAATTGTAATGGCTCCAGTGTCATAAGTGCTTCTCTTTTGTATTTCTTGGACCTTTTCCTAAATTTTGTCATTGATTCTCTTATGTTCCTGAATAGTAGTGTTACTCTTGGAATGGGTCACCTAGAACTTGTCCATCCATATCATCAGATTGGCATGCCTTTTTTGAAATATTGCAGAAAGTGTGTCAAATCTGGCTTTACTCACTTGAGTCCTCACTTCCTCACCTTGGTCCTTTGATTGGGAACCTTCTCCTTGAGTTAAAATTCTAGAAGATCCCTTGAATAGGTTCTTGATTGTGTCTTTCAGGAAATCATTTTCTTTCAGCACTTTCTCACTATTCAACTTGTACATATCTCGCTCCTTGATCAATATTTGAATTTGTGCTTTATTCAATTTGGCTATATTTATGCCAATGCCAGTTGTGACCAAAAGATCATTCTATCCTACTTGTAGTGTCATCACATGACCAAATTCCTTCTTAGTATCAATGATCACAAATTTCTTATGTGGGGGATACAGTGCCCAAATAATAAGAGAGTTCTCATTAGGGTTGTATCTTGATCCAGTATATACTTCTATCACACCTTCTGGACTGAGCTTATGCTTAGCATCATTATTATGTAGGAAAATTTCAAAAACAAGAGCAAAATTTAAATCTAAACCAGGGAAAATCATCACACCAAACTCCTCTAATAATTTTCTTCCTCTTTCTGGAGTCATGTTCTTCATCTCATTCTCTACATCCACCTTCAATGTGCTAAGAAACTGATTTTCATTGCTGGATGTGATGTCTATGACTGATTCCCTTATTGCTTTTCCCTTTTGTTTGTACAAGAAGGATGTAAATTCAAGAGACTTTATAAACTGATCATCAGAAACAAATGAATTATAATCCAATTGCCTACTGTCTGTGTCAGATGATTCTTCAACTTCTTGTTCTCTGCTCAAAGGTTGATACCCTTCAATTCTTAGTTTGGGAATCTTGTCAAGCTGGCCTCAGAGTTCCTTTTCATCAGAAGATTCCTCACTAGAAAAGGAAAAAAATTTCGCTTCTTGTATTTCCCTCATCTTCTGTTCCATCTCTCTATTGTAGCTATCAATAGCTAGTTCAACTTCCCTCTCTTTCATGTTTTTGATTATATCATCATGAGGATATGGTATATGATCATATCCACCTAGATTTATTTTTTTCCTTGCAATACCAGTATAACCCTCAGGATCAAATCCCTTCCTTGGTGCAACCTTCTTCATATTGAAATGTGATAACTAATCCAAAATAAGATCATACCCTTCTTTTGATACCACAGTGAAATATCCAAAGCATAATGTACTGGGCATAAATGAAAATTTCTCATAGGCACTCAAATTCATAACATTGGAGTAATCCAATTGCCTAAAAATTTCTAGATATGCAATCCTATATGGGACAATTTTTGGTAAAAGAAAAGGTGTATCTTCAAAACCATGCACTCTAATCATGATTGAATCAACATAACAATACCAGTCACCCCTATTATGACCTAGAATTGGTGGTCCATTTAAATCTTTGGGCCTTAAGAATATTTTGATTTCATTAGATAATTAATAATCACATGAGTGATTATAAAACCTGTACAATGTTTTAACAAAGTGTTCCTCAAAATAAACATAATTGGAATTGAAAAATTAACTATCCCAAATGGAGGTCCATAACTATTAAGGTAGTCGCTGACCCTCCTTATCCAATTGTGTGATTCCCAATTCTTCTGGCCATATTCCTAACTCTTGTCCATAATACAACATCATGTGCATAAGAGGAGAATAATGTTTAAAGTGCATTATGGGAGATCCATTCTTGATGGCCATTAGTCCCGAGTCAATCTCTCTAGAAATATGTGAAGTGTAATCAAAAGGTCTTGCATTTTCTTCATTGTATATCAGAAACAATTACCATTGGCCATATAGACATGAATTCAGAAGCCTTTGTTACTATTATTTGGCATACTAAGAAGTAAGTATATTTCAAGTAGGGCTCTGACAAATCAACATGAAAAGGAGGCCCTTCATTATCTTCAAGTGGAACTAGGTTCCCATCTTTCCTAGGCCTATGCAACAGTAACATCCATCCCTTATAAGTACTATCCATTCTCCAATACACCTTCTCCAAACCCTCATGTACTATGGTCTCATCACATGAATCATCTAGGTTGTAAACTTCACCAAAGTGCATTTTTGGATATATGTATAGAAGGCTCTCCTTGCGGGTTGCAGATGAATTTGAGGTCTGGGTTATAATGTTTAGCCAAAAGTTTAATGAGCTCTACATTCACAAAGACATTGGGAACAACTAGTTTTCCCAAATTGAAATTCCAGGGGTTAAACACTACTTCAAATCTATTTCTTCAATAGTAATGAAACATAAACAATTCATATCCCCTAATAGGAGTCCATACATCACCTATATGTTTGCATTTATCTTCTAATTTTTCTACATCAGCCCTCAATTGTGTAGACCTTTTGGCTTTTGGTCTCAAACCAAGCAATTTATGTTTTAATTCCGAGCCAGTTTTAGTTTTATGTTTCTTACTCTTGGATTGGCTAATTTTTCCCTATTGCTTCCTACCTTTTGTTTTTACAGAACTTGAAACTTCCATTATGATCTTTGACAAGGTGGAAAAATTGAAATGTAACTTATCAATTGCAGGAAAACTCAATATTCTTACTTGTGTATTTCTAGCTACACTGAATTCCTCGACTCTTGTTTGATCTTTCATCCTTCCCGCTGCTACTTCTGGAGATTCTTTTGGTTCAATCTCTTTTTTATCAGGAATGTTCATATAATTTTCATTCGTGTAGCCATTAATGTCCTCCACTAGAAATGGATTCAATGATCTTTTCAAAATTTGAAATTTCAAAGTGATACAAGAAGGTTGCACCGGTGAAACCCTTGTAATCTTAGGCCAATTTTTGTTCTTCATTTGGGTCCACTTTTGTTTATACATTCATAATCGATCATCAAGACATAACTGAATGTCCTTTCAATATGAAGTGTCCCTTTAATTTTCATCCTTAGTCGAGAAGACCACTTAATACTCTTATCGATATTATACAACTGCCCCTTTCCTTGCTTCTCAACTTTTAATATTTCGGGGAGAAAATTATAAAGTTCTCCTAATGTCAAGGTGGTCTAGAGCATTAGAAATCCTTTTACTCATCGCTAGTGTCTTTCCAAAAAATTGTGATCATTCCATGTTACCATTGGGCTGAAATGTACTGTCACTGAGAGAACAAAATGCTTTCCCGATGATCTTTGTCTCCCCGATGTATTTCCTCCATCACTTGATTCATTTGGATAAGTTGGTGAGACTTTCCCCAAAAAATTCTTTCATCAGCATAACCCATATGGTAGGAGAGATCTAAGGGACTTATTCTGATTGAACATGTCTCCCCGATACATCTATTCTTCTATTGCGTCAGTGAAAGTATATATGTTTCTTGTCGATGAGGTTTCCATCAACATGACTCACTAGCTCGGTATGATTTGAAAATTTCACTTCGATTTCCTTTCTCTTGCTGATAGGTTTTCATTGATAAAATGATAGGCCTTGTCTTCTTGATTAAGCACACATGTTATCTTCAAGATCTTTGATCACTGTAACTTGATTCATGTCTTCCCGATATTGTAGAAAAATGTTCAAATGAAGGGATACAAATTGTTGATTAAAAATGCATACACATGATCTTCTCGATAAGGACCAGTTACTCTTCAAAGCTTTTTCTCAATTGTGATAAGAGAGATGCTAATATATCAAAGAATATATTTATGAGATTATTCGTTAACATGGGTTAAAATATGGATCTGGTCACATAAATTTCAACAATCTATATTGATCTTCAAATTAAGGTGTGGTGGATTTATGTGGTATGTGAAAGGTGGGTGGGTGGAGGCCAGTGAAAATGTGATATTTTTTCCAATCTTAACATATGTTTCTTGTGTTGCCATCCTCAAGAAATGAGCTATCTAAGTTGCATATTGAACTTTGGGAATCAACTCACTTGACTTCCTATTGCTTAGGGCCCTCCTATGACCTAGGGTCTTGGTGTATCTAGTACCCCTCCTCTACAATGGGTTCTAGAATACTTTCAAGAATGGCTAATGCATTTGCAATCTGGTTCTTTTCCCTAGGGATCGAGTTTATATTGAATGCATCAAAATCCTCAATTAAGCTCCAATTTTTTTTTGTATGCTACCAACCTCTTATCATGGCATGTGTATTGACTCTTGACCTATTCAAATTCCAATTCCAAATCAAGGTATAGCTTGAGGTATTGTTCCTTTTTCTAATGTGCAAACATAAGTACTTTGCTTAATGCTTTGTATTCAACCCCATTATTTGTAAGAAACAAAATAAGTATTTTGCTTGGGGCTGATTAGTTACACTCTTGCTCCACTCCCTTTTTGACTGAGATCCATCAAACCTTAATGTCCACAACTGATTTTCACTTAAACCATCTCCCTCTGTCATGGGTTTATGATTTCACATCTGTAGAGTTAGTTGTGGGCTTGTTTTCTTAGCACTGTTGACAATGTTATTTATCAGACATGTCAATTTTTTTAGATGGTTCTTTTGAAGGAGGAGAATGAACATGAAATTTTTCTTGGGGGTGATCTATATTTGGTGGTGTATGAACTAGATAATCTTGAATTTGATCAAGCAGTATTGGAATATCAGGCAGTTTGTCTAACTCTGTAGGAAGGGTACATGCATTGGCTTCAAGTGATGATTATTTATTTTCCTTGGGTACATGATTAGTAGCTGAGGTATCTTCTTGGTGACTTACTTGATTTAGGACCTCTAAAAAATGTTGATAGGTAAACTCTGAGTGATTTTGGTAATGTATCCTACACCAGTTAGGAAGTAGTAGATCCCATAGGTCTACTCCTCCTAAGACAAGGTTATCTTGAATCAACCTCTATGCTAACACACTCTAATTAATCAAGGAAATATGGTCATCAACATTCACATGTTTTGAAGTTTGTTCACCAATGATTGTTGTGATCGTCATGATTTTTCAACTCTATAAAATCTCGGTTTAGTTTCTACATATGCAACTTCATTAGGATGGATATACTCATTAATCATATACTTAAGCTATGGTTTTCTTTCAATCCTGATTTGATTTTGGTTTCCTCACTATGGTAGCCACAAGTAGGAGAATTCAGTTGTCAAATACCCATTTAGGCTCTTTGATCAATCTCTACTCAAAAGCATTATGTATACTTCTAGCATCTCTACCACTTATATGTTGATGTTTTGAATCCTAGTGTTTGATCCCAACTAGATGAAAGAATCTTTCAATTCTCTAACCACATTCACTTGAGTTTTATCTAGCTGTATGAATTTATTTTGAGTCTTAGTTGGTATCATCCCTAAATTCTTGTAGATGGAGTTTGGCATAACATTCTTCGAGGCACCAAAATCAACTAGGAAATTGTGTAGGTTCTTCCCAAATATCTTGAGGCTGAGAAGAAAAGGGGAGTATCCATCTTCCCTCGATACATGACTTCATTCATGTCTGTTGTTGCTATTATTTTAGCTTTGCACTTAGGTTGACCTATTTTGTCTAGGAAGCTAATCAAAGCCTCACATTGAATACAAATTTTTTATAATACATTGAAGAAAGACATGTTGGATCTAGCCCTTTTCAATTATTCAATTATATCATAACCTATTTCATTCTGGAATTGAGCCCTAGGGGAAAACGTGGGATTATTTCTGACTTAAACTTCTACTAGCCCCTTAGGCAGTTGAGGCTTTTTTCTAACCTTAGGATCTGAGGGAGTTAAAGTAAAATTAGGAGGATTGGATGTGGTGAAAGTACCTCTATTTTGGTTCCTCAAAAAGTAATTTCCTTTTTGGGTTTGGAATGCTTGGGCATCATATGTATCTATTTTAGGTTCATTATCCTCTTCAAATGGGAACACAAAAGTGTCCAACATCATAGTAGTATTCACATTTCTAGCATTCTCATTCAAGTTAGGTTACGAAAATTGTGAATAATATTGTGTCATTTTAACCATCTTCTCCATTTATGGATAATTTACTTTGGAATCAGAAGAATTGTCATGTAATGTACACCAATTAGTAATGAAATTTAGGTTTGATATGTCACTGTGTGAGCCATATGTTACGAGGCATGATTTTCATATACTTGATTAGTGTTTGTAACCCCACCATTGTTAGGTTTAGTATCCCATTGTCTATTTTAAAGCCTTTGATTGTACCCCCTATTTTGGTTTTGATACTTCCTTTGACCTTGATAGTTGTTCTGATTTTGATAGTTATTATGCATTTGGCCGTGGTTTTGAGGAAGATTAATTTTGAGTTGAGTTAGATCATTCATAACTTGTGAGAGGGTTTTCTTAAAGGTCTTAATCTTATATGATAAGTGTGAGGTTTTTTCATTTCTTTCATTTATTCTAGGCTAACCCATTTGCGATATCTATGAATTTTTTTCTTGAGGATTATATCCTCCATGTTGTTTGAAAAAGAAGTTCCCTCCAATAATTTTTATAGTATGTGCTTTTGAATATTATTGTCCATTACTAGACCAAGACAACATAGGTAATAGAGGTATTTGATTAATGGGTTGAGGCATGTAGGTAGAATTAGGCATCTCGGGTATTGTGTTCATCAGTGGAGTGTTGTTGGTAATGGCCTAGTTTAATACCATCATTTGGTTGGGCATACCCAAATATCCTAATGAAGGAAAATTTCCTCCTATACCTCTCGATGAAGGATTTATTTATTGTTGTAGCTGAATAGCCACATGGTAGAGTTTAGCTAGTGTGTCAATCAATACATCAATATATGTTATTTTTAGGAAAAGAGTTGTTAGTGGATCTAAAGCTCTTAGATAGGATTGCATCACTACATCTTCTGCGACAACATAAGGTCATTGCAATATCTTGTACATACTTTGGAACCTCATGTTGAACAATAGAAGTGGTTCATTGGGCTCTTTCCTATAAGTGGAAAATTTATGATACATGATAGCTGGGTCTACATAGACACAATTGATTTATAAATGCATCTTTCAAATCCTTCCAACAGGTGATAGATCTAACTAGTAAACTCGAGTACTAATTATAAGCTATATCTCCCAATGAATAAGGGAAAAACCTACATTCTACATCTTGATGTTCCATTTGGGCTCTTATCACTGCATCTTTCAATGATTGTATGCACTCTTCTACACTTTGAGATTCCCCATGAATGTATTTTGAGTAGAATCTCTCTATGTTCTTTGGAATTTAATGAAAACCACTTGGGATGACTCCTAGAGGTGAGTGATTTTCTATGAAGAATGCCATTGATGGAGGTGGATTAGGTGGAGATGGTGGTCTTGTTGTTGGTGGGATTCTTGGTGATGTGATTGTGTTCTTACAGCTTGTTCTAGTTCTGGTAGGAAATATTAGCTTGAAGAAAGGTCCTTTTGCGAGGAGTGGATCTAAGTATTTTCTTGCACCTATCAAGTGAAAAGGATCCTATACACTCCAATTTATGTTTTTCAAAAGGGGTCCTCCTTATAGTGCCAATTTTGTTGATGGCTAAATTGACAAATGAAACACAAGAAATATGTGACTTACCTTACCTCTCTTGAAAAAGGTAAATGATCGCCAAACGAATCACCATCCAAGGTCCTGACCGTTGGGTCACAACTTTACTGATTAGCTAAGTGGTCAATGGGGCTATAATGTTCAAGGGGCTTGTTGGTTTTCTATCAAAAATTGATGTATTTTATTTCATAAAATATCCTAACAACTATTCAAAGAAAGATCAAAAGATATATTTGAGCATGCAAGAAAGAAATAATGCATATTCATAAAATTAACTAGATTCATTATCCATCAAAGAATATTTCTGAAAACTATAGAATAAGTAACTTGTAGCTAACACAACTACATTCAATCATAGTGCAAGATTAAAAGAATATTTTATTTCACTCATTGTAATTTCAACTCATACTAGATTTATTTTATTCTTTTGAAGTTAAAAATCATAGATAATAAGAAAAATACCATTCAAGAGCATAATCCAAAGATGGTTGAATCTAGCTGATTTTAATGAATTTGATTAATTCACAAATTTACAAACCTAGCAAAATTCATTGGTGTATAGATATGGGATGTATTCAAACTAACTCTCTAAAAGTAATGCAAGAAATATATTGAATGCAAAAAATCTAAGAATTCATATTTAATTGGACCTCCAATCGTTACTTCAATTTTTGGACCCTAACAATGAGAGAGAAATTACAATATATAGATTCAAAATATCAATTTCCCTCTAAAAAGAGGGACACGCAAAAAAATAAGGGCGCCAACATGAAAATCCATAAATTCATGAAGCGCCATACTGAACTAGAGTTAACTATCCAAAAAACTAACTTTCTAAAAAATAGCACAAAATTCCTATTTTGATCACTAGTTGACTTTAGTTCCACTATTGCACTGCCCTACTTTTGAGGAACAGTCATCAAAACAACATCTTTATCAATTGACTAGTCAAAATAGCATTTTCCCTTTTGAAATATTCAAAATTTACCCCTTTTTATCATTTGTATTCCCTCAAAATCTATCAAAACTTGAGCGAGCACCTCCATATCAGGGCCATCTATCCACTCTAATATGAATTCAATATTTTCAAAACTCATTGAGGCTGCAACCACTTCCCATCTTACATCGGCTTTGATATTCATCAACTTATATCCAAAATGGTTTCTTCTTTGCCATTCTCATAAATAATTTCCTTGTCCAACTTTTCTTTCCATGAATCTTGAATGGCCTGGAAAGTGTCTAATATGTGCATGTTGGGAAAGAAGAGATTTGGGCTAATGATGGTGACTATATATCTTTTAAAACAAGATGAATCCTAATACAACCCCTTTTATAATTTGTGTAGACTCAATCTATGTTCCACTATAAGATCCATTTTAAAAGATATAATATTAACACATTTACTTACAAAACTAATGTTTTTGTCACCAAAGATTGCATCCTGACTCAACTCTTCAACACTTATCCTATTTAATTCCTAGAGCTACTCCAATTCTATTATATATTTATCATCTTCATCTCTCAAATTATTTGTATACTTTTGTAATTTCTCTTCCAAGGAGCAAGAATCTTTATACTGCATTTATCCAAATACCAAGAGTTCTCCCATTTATTTTTTGAACTTCTCAATCCATTGGTAAAAAATGTGAGATTTCTTCATTTCATTGAGTTCATCAACCTCTTTTCTGCTGATAACTATTGAAGCCTTTGATGAAGAAGGTTTTTTGGACACTAGAGAAGTCAAGCCCTTCAAGAATTTTTTCATTTGTTCTATTTGAGTCTTAAGATCATCTTTTGTTTTCTTATACTTATTCATCCTTTCCTTCATGTAATCCACTACCAAATCCAAATATGAAATCTGACCTCTCCTTGTCTACTTACCCAAGTTGATAGTTAAAAATTGATAGTTGGAAACTTGTAGCTCTTTGTCTTCCTTATTAGCCATTGGGGTTGCAATCTCATCAACTATCTCTTTGGCTTCATTAAGTTTGGTGGAATGAAGGGTTCTAGGATCCTTCTTAGGCTTGGTCTTCTCAACCTCTACCACCATATCCTATCAGCTCAATGGTTGGACTACCACTTGTTTCCTCTTTTCCATATTTAATTTTAACTAAGTATGATATTTGTTTGGGGTAGGCATTGGTTTCTCAATTATAGGAGTCTCCTTAGGTTTCTCCTTTTCCACTTCTTTTGTGCCAGTTATTGTGAGGTGGAAGCCTTTTCTTTCTCAACCTATCTATGTACACTATCTATCAATTAGTTTTTCTCCTCCTCAGTGAGCACATGCTCAATATTCTCTTCCTTCACTTCTTGAGGGTTGGGTAACTCCTCATGAAGTTCCTGAGTTCCTTCTCCCTAATCTTCTTATTTTTCAAAATTTATGTCTTATTCCATCTTCTACTCCTAAGAATATGCACCCTTAGGAGACTCAGGTTTTGTTTCCATTCGATCATTCTGATACTTCTCATGCTCTTTAGGTAGCTCTTCTATCTCTAGAGGAGTGAGAGATGGGACATCAAAGATGTCTAATAGTTTCAAAGTTGTAGGATCATTTGCAACCTCTTGCATTGATTTTTTAACTTTTATAGAAATGAGGGAAATTTCAAATGTGGTTGTCTCTTCAATTGGATAGACTTGGGAAATTGGAATTACCCCAGGTCTCAAGACTACTCCTATAGTGGCAACCTTTTAAGTAGTTTTTTTTGTTTTAAAATATTCTACAACCTTCTCTATCATGGGCTCTATTTTTTCAATACCTTGAGCAGATGTATTATCCTTCCTCTTTTTCCTTTTGTACTCAATTGGTATGGATGAGAATAAGTTTTTGTTGTTGACTGCTTCTTTCTCTTACATGAGCCTCTGTTGCCTTTGTAATTATTCATTCCGACCTCCACCCATGCATTACTTCTGTCAATCACTTTTTCTAATTTTTTATCAATAGAAATCTCTTCTTTCTTTGATGAATCAATTAGGTCTAAAACCTTTGTATCCACCTTCTCAATTTCATACATGGGGTCTAAGGTCTAGCCATCATTTGATAACCCCTTTGAAATATCACCTCTGATCCCAAATTCCTTCATCTAGAAAAGGGATAAAATATTTTGGCTACACTTCCTAATCTCAAAATCATCCTGGAGGTCTACCCAGAAGTCCTCAATGTTGGGTTGATGATATGAGAACATAGAAGGATTGAGGGCCCTCATTTTTCTCTTCAAATCAAAGTTATCCCTTGCTATGTATTATTTCAAATTAAGGGCTTGTAACTCCTCAATAGCTATCTTGAAAGCTATAGTAGATGGGCATAAAAAATATCCCAAATGAGTAGGGGACTTCAATTCCCCCAACTTATGTTTTCTACAGAATTTCTAGTTTACATTCATCATCTATTTTAAAAACTCAATCAAAAGCAACCTATTGCTATAGTGATTCGAGAACAAAAATGGTTCCTTATCAAATCCAAAAATTATGATATATGTGGACTTGGGGAATTGAATAAACCATTGTCCCCATCCACTCACCAAGGCCATTGCCTCCTTGGTTATCTTGAAGCCCATATTTCTGATAAAATATTTGATTATCGAGTATAAAAAAGCATCATTAAACCATTTCAAGTGCTTCTCAACCTCGTTGTATTCAAGTTGGGTATAAAATTCCAAAACCTTCCTTTCCCCTAGGCCTTCCCCTCTAATTCCCTTTTATTTAGTCCTAGGAATTTACTCACTTTGGCTAACAAGAAGACCATATATGATAAGATGAAGAATTTTTTTATATCATTGATAGTAGTGATCTATACACGAATAGTATTTGAAACAATTTTCCCCCAATCCAAGAACCTTTCCCCTTTGAAGATAACATGAATGAAATGAAACATATAGGACTCATAAGTTTTAAATTCTTCCTTACCAAAGGCCCTTGATAACAACATAATGATATCTCCAATATTTGAATAAAAATCTAACCTCATAAGCTTATGAGGAATCTTTGATATTGATTTCCTTTCCATTCTTATCCATCTTTTATTCATATGTCTTAGCTTTCCACTGATGTCCTTTTAGTCTTCCTGAATTTCCTTTGCTTTTATTGTCATCTTTGAATGGGAATATGGAGACAATTCAAATACCATTTTAATCATTGGAGGTGATAAGTTGATGATCTCGGTTCCCTAAGGGTCATAACATTTCCTCTGAATCAAATTGTAGGAGGTTGCATCTACTAAGATAAGCTCTGGGCATTGGAATGCAATAGGGAATGAGGTTACATGGGCCATCCTTGAACTAGCTATCTTTTGAGCTCTAGGAGAAGCTTTACTAGAGGTCTCCTCTTTGTGTACATCCATGTCTATGTGCCCAAGTTTCATGTCTAGTATCTTCATTACTTGGGATGTAAGCTTGGAGACACTAGGGAATCCTTGGAATTTGTACTTCATGGTTAGTGGTAGCTTATCTACATTAGTAATTTTCAATTTAGGTTCTCTTTGAGCACCCTCTAGAGATAAATCATTGCTTGAGTAAGAAATTTAGGTGACCTAGCTGAAGAGAAAACAAGACTTGTAAGAATCTAGTGAAAATTCATTAAGAGAACTTGGCTTAAAAGAAAGTTTGAAATTATCTCCTATCGAGTTTTGAGACCCCATATAAACCTTTGTTTTGTAAGCTTTTTAAAGCCTATGGTGGGAATCGAGATAAAAAATAGACTTAGGAATATTTTCTAAAAAGTCCAATCGAGGTTTGAAAACTTGATGGAACCTTGTACATAGTGAGCGGGATTTGGGATCGAGAATGACTTTAGGATTTGGACGTTGTCTTGTGTAGTCTAATCAGGAATCACAACTCCAATTGAATGGGTCCCTCATGGAAGTTGGGGTCTAAAATGGACTTAAGACTCTTACTTTCACATATCCATTCTAGTTTTGGAAACTCAGATAGACTTATCATCTATCATGGTTCGATTCGGATTTGGAGTATTGAATAAACTTTAGTGCATCTGTTTGAGACCCGAGAACTTATCTCAGTTTTGGTCATAAATCATTTTGGCCTGATCAGTATTTTGAATCTCGAATAGTCATGATGTAAATGTCTTCAGGGTTTAGAAAACCAAAAGACTAAAGTATTAAGCTCTATTTTAGTTATGGTACTTGGTCGAAATCGAGATCCAGGATAGACTTCGATCTAGACTAAAAAAAGTGTCTAGTTGGGAACACAAATCTCAAACAAATCTCCATGGGTGGGATTGGGACCAAGAACATACAAAAGATTCTAGCTTCATGATTAATGTGTCCCTTCAAGGTTTTGAAACTTAAAAATATTAAAGTAAAATTTAGGAAAAGTAGCTAAGTGATATTCAGTAGAGTTTTTTCCAGAGGATCAGGATTAGGAAAGGATCCTAGATCTAGACCCTATGCAAAGATAAAGTTTCGAGTTTTGTAGACCCCAAAGGATTGATTTTATTTTAGGTAACTTTGGTAATTTTCTCAAAAAACCCTTGGAGAAAATTGAGGAACATTAGGGTTTGAATACCTCGATGAACTTAGGGCATGTCAGGGGATGAAAACCTTGATCAACTTAGGGCACATTGGGAGTTTGAATCCTGACTAGAAAAGGGGATGGAAACTTAATTCATGACCCAAAATTTGAAGACCCTCAAATGACAGTAGACTCAGGAAGGTAAAATATCAGGCCCAAACGAGCTGACAAATGAAGAACATGTAAAAAAGAAAATAAAAACAAAGAAATAGATTAAAAAAACCAAATAAAAGGCAAGAACACAAAGGAAAAATGATAATAGGGAAGAAAAATGTGAAGGAACAACCTGGTAGCACATTGGATGGAAGAAATTGGAGGTCAAACCGATGGAAAAATGCTCCAATTATCACTAATCTTGTGCTCCGAATTCCAAATACCTTTAGCTCAATGATAAAATTATAATTATGAGGGTAATTACCAGGTAAAAACACTATAAATCCCCTTGACACATGTGAGAGGTCATTTTCCATTAATGTGGTGGGTGGTCGATGTTGTGCATATTTTGCACACATGCCCCACCGTAGGCAGGGATCCTCTTTTTTTGCTCTCGGCGGGCTTCTTTTCTCTTGTCTCATTTTGCGTGCCCCTCATTTTGCTGTCCTAGTTGGTCAATGTGCCCTTGAAAGTCTCATTTTTGGCTAACCATAGTTTGCCCATAAAATAAAAAATTGCTAAGTCTTGGGTTTTTCGGGCTTCACCTCCCCGCTTGCTCGATTCGCTTTTTCCTTCATTTTTTTTTGACTTTGGGGATAGGTTCCTTGTGGATTTTGGATGTTGTTTTGGTGCCTAAGTGAACTAAATAGGTTTCATTAAGTTTTAGGAAGTTGCAAAAGTTTCAAAACAACATTCCTGCAGCAGCATTTCCAGAACGACATTTCGGCCTCTTGTCTCTGGAACGTCCAAGCGCACCTCCAATTTGAAAAGGAACTTCGACCCAGATGGTAAAATTGGATCTTATCCTACCCTAACCTTTCAAATTTCAAATTTTCAGCTGGGAGATACCATCTGAAGTTCCATGCTTCATCAACCATTTTCAAAACAACATTTCCAGAACAACATTTCGACCTCTCATTTCCGGTTTCAAGAAGCCTACCATGGGTCCATCGACAAAACCATTTGATCCAATGAGGAATGCTGAAACTCCATTGGGAAGAAGGTAGCTTTCAATCATTTTTAGCTACAATAAAAGGGAAATCAACTAGAAGACAAAACTGCTATAGTGATTGGCCACTATAAGACAAAATAGGAAAAAGATAAAGATGTATTTTAAATTGTTGAATATTGTGGGGTAGGTGAAGCCCTAATGTAATTGAATCTGAGCCAAACAATGTAACTCAATCATAGCCATTCATTTGGGATTTGGAAAACTATGAATTGGGGTCTCCCCCTCATTTGTAAAGGGTTGGAGAGCTAGTGTAAAAAAGCATTTGCAGCAATAGAAGACAACATTGGATGATTTTATGGATGTTCTCTTTGATTTTTCTCATCTTGCATGCATGGTTCTACCTTCCAAGTTAGTTTTAGTTTTAGTTTCTTGAATGGAAGTGATGATGGTGTTTGCTATTACAGTATTTGATGAGCTTTCAGCCCATACTTTTGGTACTTGTTGATGACAAGCTATTGTGCAAAGTTAGCCTGGGCTTCTTTATTTGATTGCTCCAACTTAGTTCACTTGCATGTTCATGATGTGTGTATGCAAACTAAAAATTTGTAGTCCTTAGAAGATTGCACTAGTTTTGTATAACTGTAGGATCCTCTTGGCCAAGCAAAACCCAGTTTAGGGAGTTTGACTACTATAGCAGCCTCCATGATCACTGTTCATTCATAGTTTTAGATCCAGGAACCTTCTCTCTTCCCTACCTTTTTTCCTTTTTTTAATAAGTAACCTTAGGCAAGGTTCATTGCACATTATAAAGCTAAATCCAATGTTGAAATGGAGTTCTATACTACTGCTTGAACCTGCAAGAAATGCTTAGGAACTCTCTCATCTTAAGAACTCCATTTGCAGATCCAACTTCCCCACTTTGTAACTCATCCGTAAGTCCACTTTGTGATTCTAGCAAATCACATAAATCAACTGAAATATTCCAAGCACTGTCAAGACCTGACATTTGAGAGACCTTGGGATAGTGTTCTGCAATTTGATTGTGGAATATTGTCTTTCAAGAGAGGTAATGCACCTATGTATTACCTGTGTTGTGAAGTGCATAAAAACACCATCAACAGAACTGGCGCTAGAAGGAAGGCGGACATGTTGAGGCTACAAAGCTGAATGTTGGATGTTGATAAGAGCACTTTCAAAGAAGAAATATGAGATAGAGAGATCTCTTTTTATGTTGAAACATAAAATCAAAAAAATTTGAAGGCAAAAAGAAGCTGATTTGAAATGGAGCAGCGTGTGCAAATCAACATCACTCAGCTACATGCAAATTTAAATAGGAGATTGAAGAGGCCATTGCATCAGTTTGCATTGGAAGATAAATGTCAGATCCATGGCACCCATTGGCACAATGAATTGGAGTGTCTAACCTTCTTGAGTAGAATTGAAAGAGTCTTGCAGGGAGAAATTTCATTTTGGGAAATCTATCAGCCTTTGGCCCTTGCAGATCCGGAGGAAAAATTGATAACCATGGAAGCCAAGGCATTTGAAGAGCTGATCCAAGAGTGTTTGGGCAACAAAGACGGACCAAGATTGGAGGAAGCACTAATGTCAAGTTGGTGAAGATTTCACAATGCACCTCATTTGGAATTTACTTGTCCTTCATGTGCAAGCATCATCACCCAAGTCAAAGGCAATTTGAGCAAGTTGGAGCAGCCAACTGTCAAGGAGAATGAGTCATCCCATGAGGAAAAAAAGCTATTAGCATTTGGAGGAAAAAACCTTCAAGATAAACTAGGAAATCTACCACAAACTAGTGCTGGGACAACAAACACTGAAGCAGAAAATCAAGAGGAAGAAGTCGATTTCCTTGGGACAACAGAAAGCTTTGGTGAAGGTTCACTAGGAATGGAGTTGAAAAACCTCTCCTTCATCAATAAAGGGAAGTCCTCCACTCAGGAAGAGGATCCATTGGCAGTTGAGGATGAGTCAATCAAGTTTGCAGCAATGTATGCTGGGGCAGCCAATGAAGATGCTAAAAATCAGCAAGGGACAACATAAAATGATGATGAAGGCATAACTGAAATTAGATTGGAAGACCTCTCTTTCATCAATGATAGTGACCAAGCATCTGAAAATGCAGACTTGGAGGAGTGGGAACAACTATAGGTTATAGCTATTCACTACCAGTTTGGTGTTTCAAACGATGATGAGAACCCAATCATGGATAGATATAATGAGCTAGTGTCAAGGCTAGCAAGGGATTGGTCTAAGCTAAAATGTCAGGTGGATTTGGAGGTATTGTTGCTACCAAATTGGTGCAAGCTCCATGATTCATCACACTCGGAGTTCACGTGCGAGCTATGCCAAGAAGCTGTCCAACAAGTTAGAGAACAAGCAAGGCAGCCAAGCACACCACTTCCTACAGTTGCTTCAAAAATAGAATGTGAGGACCAAGAGCCCGAGCCAAGTAATGACTCAGCTGGGGGTAGTCCTCAAGAGGATTTTGGGACAACAATAGAAGAAGGACATCAATACAATCTCGAGCTTTCAAGTGATGAAGTAGATCAAACAGGAATGTTGTCCACCCGTCATCAAGAATTTCTCCCTCTTGAAGAGCATTTGAGTACCATGGATGATAGGATTTATCGTGAGTCTTTGGAGGAAAATCACATAGTAAATTTTGGCCCCCTTGATGAGGTACCATCAATTGATGACTTCTTTCCATTGGGAGTTTTACTGTGGAGGTATTCTCATGCCGAGGAAGAACACATCCTAGAAGATGGTAGTGATGAAGGCATACTCCTTGAGCCTCTGAATGGTGATGCACTAGAGTTTTCGGATTGGGAGAGGGGTTCCTTCTCTATTTATAGCGATAGTGAGCAAGGGTAAATGAGTGAACATCATGATGAGTTGTACAAACAACAAAGAGAAGAAGACAAAGGCAGGGGTGGTGAGATAGCTGCCACAGAGATGAAGCACCCGGTCGACTACAAGATGCAACTTGGAGTCCTTCCGCCATGATCGTTGCTGATCCTCCTTCATATTTAGATCCAGATGCAATAGGACAGATTCGTACATATCATCATCCCATAATATTGAGCATCATGAAGATAAGGTCGACACTTAGGAAGGAGATGGGACAACGTGTTTCCTTTCAAGGACATCAATCATGTGGATGCTCGGTTTCCAGAAGATCAATGAGATGAAGTACTTCTTTTTGAAGAACTGCCAAGGGGGATTGCTGATCCCATGCAAGACGTGGAAGAAGTGTTTGCTGCCCCTTTCTCCCTGCCTTGTGCAAGCTTAATGTCTGAAGTGTCGCACCGTCCACCATGCTCGTTGTTGATGCAAAGACTGATGATGCAGTGCTTGCTCTTGATTTTCAAATGCTTCCACCTCCATGTGATGAAATCCAGGTTCTATCCTTCCTTGCTCCTATTAATTTTCATAACTGCACTTATCATTTTGATTATGGGAATGAGAAAAAATGAACATGTTTATGGATTAATCATGGGTTTAATGAGCCTCCTCAATTGTTGATTCTTCGTGATGTTGGGGTAGAATTTGAATTCTGCCATATTGAATTTATTCCCTCTAAATATAAGGATAAATCTGCATGGTATAGAACTATAACGATTTCCCGTGTGCTTGTGCACGCATTGCGAAATCCAATGGGCATGAGTATCAGTTGGCCTTGCTCGAACATAGTTTTTTGTAAATATCTTTGTACATAACTCATTTTGAGTAGTGTAGGTTTCTTGTAAATACTTTTTTTTCCTACTTTGTTAGGTTAGTTAGTTTGTTGTAGGTTTCTTGCTTTAGAGTAGTTTCTTCACTTTTTTTTGTTTCGCTGTCCTGCTTTGGTTTTGGTGTTTGCTTTTCGTTTGCTCTTGCTTTGCTACTGCTTTGCTCGGGGTCCCTTTGCTTTTTGTTGGGCACATCTGTGCGCACAAAAACCATTCTTATTTCCTGGGGCTGTTCTATGTATTTCTTTGTCAAACTCTAATCAAGTTTTTAGAGTGGATGGTGAGCATCTTCTGTTAGTATCAAGTAATCTAGATGTTTGATTCAAAGTGGATAAGTCATTGGTTGGTCTAATTTTGAAGTATTCTGGAATCTTATATCTCTCACAAATTTTAAGAATCTAACGGTCACTGTAGGTCCTTTGTGAAGTCTAGTTAAGTGAAAAATCTAAAATTCTACTCTAGCACCATTGTGATTCTCAGCCCTGAGCGTGAGCTTCATTTCTTATGGGTTGAATAAAAGAACTGAAAAGAGAAAAGAAACAAAAGAAAGAAAGCAAAATTTTGAAAATCAAAAGAAGAGAAATTTAGCTTTTCAGGGGTATACGAGCAACTCTACCGGGGCTATGGACGCCCGGTCAGTAGTAGAGCAATGTTCGGGAGAATCACAACGACAACCTCATCGGGGCTATGGATGCTTGACTGGCAGTGAGGCAAGGTCCCAGATGCTTTCGGAGTTAGAATAAACTATATAGCTTAACTTGATGGAGCTTGGGTTCATGCAGCAACTGAAGGATGGGAATTAACGCAATTACACACACTTGGATTTTCAGCATACTGAAGGTTGGGTTAACTAGTGGTTTTGATCCTTTGGTTGAGCATCTGGCTTGTTTTCCCTAGCATGAAGGTCGGAACCAGAGATTCTGGGTTCGTGACTCTAGTTTGTCATCGAAATGCTCTAGAGCATTTCCCCCAGTGGGCTTCTTTGCTCCCATCTCATTTTGTGTGCCCCTCATTTTTATGTCCTAGTTGGTCAATGTGCCCTTCAAAGTCACATTTTTGGCTGACCATATTTTGCGCCTAAAATAAAAAATTGCTAAGTCTTGGGTATTTTGGGCTTCGCCCCCCCGCTCGCTCGATTCGCTTTTTCCTTCATATTTCTTTTGAATTTGGGGATAGGTTTCCTATGTATTTTGGATGTTTTTGTGGTGCCTAAGTGAGCTAACAAGGTTTCATTAAGTTTTAGGAAGTTGCAAAAGTTTCAAAACAACATTCCTGCAGCAGCATTTCTAGAACGACATTCTGGCCTCTTATCTCTGGAACGTCCAAGCGCACCTCCGATTTGAAAACAGACTTTGACCCAGATGGTAAAATTGGATCTTATCCTCCCCTAACCTTTCAAATTTCAAATTTGTAGCTGGGAGATACCATTCAGAGTTCCATGCTCCATTAGCCGTTTTCAAAACAACATTTCCAGAACAACATTTCACCCTCTCATTTCCGATTTCAAGAAGCCTACCATGGGTTCGTTGACAAAACCATTTAATCCAATGAGGAATGTTGAAACTCCATCGGGAAGAAGGTAGCTTTCAATCATTTTCAGCTATAGTAAAAGGGAAATCAGCTAGAAGACAAAACTGCTATAGTGACTGGCCACTATAAGACAAAATAGGAAAAAGACAAATATATATTTTAAATTGTTGAATATTGTGGGGTAGGTGAATCCCTAATGTAATTGAATTTGAGTCAAACAATGTAACTCAATCATAGCCATTCATTTGGGCTTTGGAAAACTATAAATTGGGGTCTCCCCCTCATTTGTAAAGGGTTGGAGAGCTGGTGTAAAAAACCATTTGCAACAATAGAAGACAACATTGCATGATTTTATGGATGTTCTGTTTGATTTTGCTCATGTTGCATGCATGGTTCTACCTTCCAAGTTAGTTTTAGTTTTAGTTTCTTCAATGGAAGTGATGATGGTCTTTGCTATTATAGTATTTGATGAGCTTTCAGCTCATACTTTTGGCACTTGTTGATGACAAGCTGTTGTGCAAAGTTAGTCTAGGCTTCTTTATTTGATTGCTGCAACTTAGTTCACTTGCATGTTCATGATGTGTGTATGCAAACTGAAAATCTGCAGTCCTTAGAAGATTGCACTGGTTTTGTGTAACTGTAGGATCCTCTTGGCCAAGCAAAACCCAGTATAAGGAGTTTGTCTATTGTAGCAGCCTCCATGATCACTGTTCATTCATAGTTTCAGTTCCAGAAACCTTCTCTCTTCCCTTCCTTTCTTGCTTTTTTTAATAAGTAACCTTAGGCAAGGTTCATTGCACATTATAAAGCTAAATCCAATGTTGAAATGGAGTTCTAGACCACTGTTTGAACTTGCAACAAATGCTCAACAACTCTCTCATCTTAAGAACTCCATTTGCAAATCCAACTTCCCCACTTTATAACTCATTCGTAAGTCCACCTTGTAATTCCAACAAATCACATAAATCAACTGAAATATTCCAAGCACTGTCAAGACCTGACATCCAAGAGACCTTGGGATAGTGTTCTACAATTTGATTGTGGAATATTGTCTTTCAAGAGAGGTAATGTACCTATGTATTACCTGTGTTGTGAAGTGCATAAAAAACACCATCAACAGTCGAGAGTTCATGATGAAAATGGACCTTAGGATCAAGCTTCAAAAAGACTAAAATCCAATTAGGGTTTCAATTCCAGAATGAAAAACCGACCAAACAAAAAATAGGGTGGGATTAAGAAGATAAAATGGATTCAGCCAAAACTTTACAAGGTACAAAATCTATTTCTAATCCTAGGTCTCGACAAGAGAACATCGCAAAGTTAGGAATCCAAATTGGATCTAGACCTTTTACAAAAAGGTCTAAAGTTTGATTCATAATGCAAAACCTAACAAGGCATAGAACAAAGCGAGGTCAAGAATCAAAAACAAATCCATAAATTTTTACAAAGAGGTGTGAAGTCCATTTCAAAACTTGAAACCTACCAATTAGCAACCAAAAGAAATAGAGCCTGGGAGAAAAAAAATTCCCAAGACCAAGGAAAAAACAAAAAGAGCCCAGGAGAAAGAAAAATCTCAAGACTATAAAGAAAAGAAAACACCAAGGGAAAGAAAACAAGGAAAAAACAAAGGAATACACCAAAAATTAAAAGGGAGACTAATTTTGAACCTGTTGATGGTCAAAATAACATAGTAATGTTAAACAAAATATCTCTATTCTATTTCTCCTGAAAAATATAACTAATATTAAACAACCTATCTTCGAAGGTCTTGGTAGCTAGTTCTGAAGTGTGCTATCATATTTAGTGATTCATGGAACTGTAATATTTAAGGGTAATTTGATGGTAAAATAGTACAAATTAGATATTATGAAGTATTCTAATAGGGGTTTTCAAATAAATAGAAAAAGATAGATCAAGGATTTGGAACAACAAGATGTAAACAAACGTTACCTTAAATTCAAACATGCAATTTTTGTAATGAGAATTTCCCAATCAATTAAAACTATAGAATGAAATAAATTATAAAAATCTCATGCAATTATATTCATCCACAGTGCAAATTTAATATATGTAACCAGCAAACCTCCTGTCGATATTTCTCTCCAATATTCTAGATTTGGTGCACAACTACAACACTCTGCAAATGATAGAAAACAAGGTGGTAATCAAATGATATTTGGAGGATAATATAGTGCTAAGAGGGGTGCAACAATATGATTTGAACAAGGGATATGTCTTCGTGGGGGGATTATTTCCCGTCATTTTCTTCACCACAAAAAGAGGTACACAGAGGCTTTCAAAGGAATGATTCTCTCCAATATGCATGACTCTTCCTCCTTTCTGAATCAAGCATTTAATAAATACCATTTTGAATTCAATTGGGAAGAAGAAGGCCAGTTTAAAAGGAAATACCATTCCATTTCTTTCCTTAAAGCTCATGATTGCATTCAAGGTCTACAAGTTTTTGGTGCTACACTAATTCGTAGGGGTAACAAATTGGCTCATCAAGTCCTAGATATCAATATTACAATTCATTCTCATGAAATTGCAGCAAGTCAAAGGAGGGTGCCTTCTCTTGGAGTGCAAGATGAAAATTCTGTTTATTGCCCACATAGGGGTGGTTTCAAATTTGGTTCATTCTAAATGTAATTCAGCTAATGAGGGTTTGCAAACAGTGTTCAACTTCTATTATAAAGTGTTTCTTGCAGTGATATATATGGGTAATATGTAAGCAATATGGGTTATAACATCCATTTTTTTACTGGGTTGTTGCATTCCAAATCTAGGTTGTTAGTAGAATACTCTTAGCATATGTATATTTTGATGTCTTTTTGCTCTACCACATCTAGAAATATTGTAACTATTTTCTTATATTAATATATCATATAGGCTTATAGCCTTTCACCAAAAAAACAAACATAACACCATTCATTATCACTTTTTAAAAAAATAAAAAAATTTAACCACAAACATCACAAGCTCATCACATAATTCATAGATCAATAAACAATAATAAAATATCATCCGCAAATAATACAATAGATAGTTTTGAATTCAACCTCTTCTTATTTAAGAAACATTTATGCACAACAAGATTCACTGGTGTACGAAAAACCATTGTCTATTTTCATCACCATTAAACTAACAAACTTTTGAAATTTAACAATTTGCATTAAAACTGTAGTAAATGTCTAATTGTTTTGCATAAAGCTATAAAAACAAAAAAATATCTAGTCTTAGGCAACAAATATGACTTCAACTTACCGACCTTTACAATGAGTAGAAATTCTAAACTTATAGAAATAATTAAATACTAACTTCTCCTTTCAAAAAAATAACGATCCATCAATTAGGGCCCAGATCCACAATTATAGGGGGTGCCTCCAGTTGAGCGAGAGTCTTCATTTTTCTGAAATTGTTGAAATTGGGGAAGTACACCTCATTCTTGCATAGTCAAAATTAATCTAGAGTTGATTGTTGTTCATGCTGAAGAAATACATCTCCTCCCTCGCCTACCAAAAGTAACTTGGAGTCAACTGCCTCTCAAAAATTGATTTGAAGTTGTTGCTTCGCTTGACCAGATTCTTTTTCAAAAAATGAAATATTCTTTCTTTTATTTGGCGGTTTTAGTTGTTTTGGTTTCTTTGACTTGTTCAAAATACTCTTCAGTATTGTTCAAAACCTGCTGCAAGGTCTCCTCTTTAGGTCCATCTACCCATTCCACCTTGAACATCACCCTTTCAAACTCCTTGGTGGTGGCAGTGTACATATCTTGCAACTGACTAACCTCTTTAGCAACATCCTGTAGATTATACTTTATCTCCATTAATCTTTCCAATAGAGTTCCCTCATCATTATCTCCTTATTTTATTAACCCCTCTAAGTGAGTATTCCATTGATCTTTTATTTTTGATAGGGAATCCAATTCATACCATGATGTAGCTTCCTTATTAGTGATTTCAACAATAGTTCCCTTTAGCACATATGCTTGATCATATATATCTTGTTGAGCTTGAAGCAGGATCCTTATATGTTCCATAAGAACCTCTATTTTGAAGATTGATATGTTCCTACATTTATCAATATAACTCAAATCCTAATCTTCCAAAATACCATGCTCAATATTATTTTCCATGGGCACCTTCTTTAAAATCCTCAAATTTCACATATAGCCCCCATATTTATCTTCTTCTTTCCATAATTTTTGATCATATTGTTTTAAAGACTTTTCTAGCTCACATACCTGAGTGTATTACTTATGAACTATAGTAAGAAGATCTTCCACCTCTATCTTGAGACTACCAACCCACTTATTCATCATTTTGGCTTTCTTTTTCATCTTGCTCAGCTCATCAACTTCTTTTCGACTCATTAGTACATGAACTTCTGATGGTGTTGGCTATTCGAAAATAGGGGTGGTGAGTTCCTTCATAAATATTTTCATATGCACCACCTAAGCCTTAAGCTCATCCTTGGCCTTCTTGTCTTTGATCATTCTTGAATTTTTTGAGGTGGCTATAATGTCAATAAGATTCATCTATTGTGTCCTTGTTTTCTTACCCAAATTGATAGTACTAATTTGGTAATCTAAGGCTTGTAGCTCCCTATAATCTTTGTCAACCACTATAGTTGCAATGTCTACCACCAAGTCCCCATAATCAGTGAGATTTTTGGAATGAATAGCTAAAGGTTTATTCTTGGGCTTCACTTTGTCAACCTCCTTCACCATATCATCCAAAGTCACTAGCTAAGCCTAAATTTGTTGCATTTTCTCTAGATTCAACTTTAACCATGTAGGAGCAACTGGCTGAGGTATTACATGCTCGGTGCTCGAAGGTGTTGATGAAGGAGGAGTAGAAATAATTTCCTCCATCATTTTCTTAGAATAAGTCCTTTGGTGCTCATCTTTCTCTTTTAGCAACCTCTCTTGTTCCATATTTTCATTTTGAGCTTTTATTTCCTCTAACTTCTTCATCTCCAATTATTTCTATAAATCCTCTTCCTCATATTTCTTTTGCTGTTCTAGATCCTTTGCACAAGCATCTTCTTTAGCTTTCTTTCATTGTTCTTCACAAGCTAGCTCCTCATCCTTCTTTCACTACTCTTCTTCTTCATGAGCTAGCTCCTCAACAACTTTCCTTTGAGCACTTTCCAATATTTCTTTTTGCTCCTCTTTTGTTAAAACATCATTCATTTTTGCTTCATTCCAAAGGTTTCCTTTCTCAAACTTAGCATCTCCTTCCTTGGGCTCTTCTTCAAAATATTCTTCCTCTCCCTTAGGAAAATCCTCCTGAAGGGAAGTCTCTTCAAAATCGGACGAGAGGGGGGACTCTGTGACATCAATAACTAGGGAAGACTCGGTAGTTGAAGGTACAATGGGAGGGGTATACTTAGTTTGTAGAGGAATGGTAGAAAGACATTCATGGTAAGTTTCCTCTCTCAGGTACACAGTAGCTAGGGGTTTAACACCAAGAACTGCAGCAACCCTTGCAATAGCAACTTGATAAGTGAATTTAGCCTATTCCAAGGCTTTCGTAACCTTCTTCATTGCGATCTCGTCTATTGTTAGGGAAAGTTCTTTCATTTTTGTAGTATCCTTCTTCAATCTCTTATACTATTTCATTTCAACAGAAGAAGTGGGCTCACTACAAGAATTTATCTTCTTTCAAGATGTCTTGACTCTGCTTTGGGTCCGTTGGATGCGTATGTCAACCCATTTTATGCTCTAATTAATGACCACCTCTAAAATCTTGTTTATATCAAATTATTCTTTCTCCATCCAATTGATGGGCTATAATTCCTAGTTTTCAATCTAATCGGCCTCAAATTGAGGATCTAGGAGGACACCATCATCTTCCAACCCTTTAGGGATATCTTCCATAATATTAAATTCCCTCATTTGAGGAACATTCAACCTTTCATAACCCTTTTTCCTGACCTCAAATTGGTCCTACAAATTGGCCCAAAAATCCTCAAGGTGGTCCTCATGGTAATGAAACACGAAAGCATATATCTCATTCATCTTCCTTTTAGGATCATAGTTCTTCCTTTCTTCATAGAACTTTAATTTGTAGGCTTGGAACTCTTTTGTTGCAGCCTTAGCCACTAATGATGATTGACATGAGTAAAACCCTAGCTCCATAGGAAAATAATGGAATCCCACTTTGTGCTTCTCTGAGAACTTAGCATTTACTTCAACTGCCTGTCGAGAGAATTCCATTAATATTATCTTGTCGCTGCAACACCTTGGAAGATTGAAAGGAGCTTTGTCAAAACCAAATGATCTAATATATGTAGTTCTATGGTACTAAATCAACTAACTTCCCTATTCTTCAACAAAATCCATGGCTTCTTTCGACAATCTAAAACTTGCATCTCCCGTCAACTAGTTGATCACCACATATAAGAAGGTACCATATACCCTTTTGAAATTTATTTTTTCCTTCTTGAGTTCCAATTGATCATAGTATTTCCAGACCTTATTCTTTCCATCTACTTCTCCAAGCATGCCCATTGGAGTCAATCCTTAGAAATTCCCCATCCTAGTAGCACAATATATAACATAGGAGCTCATATAAAATATCTTCGTATCTTTCACTTTAGTAATTTGATCATGAATTGTATTTGATACCATCTCTCCCTAGTCCAAGTACTACTTTCCATCAATAATGATTTGAATAAACAGGAACATCCAGCCCTCGAAAGCATGTGAATCTTCCTCTCCAAATGCCCTTGATAACAAAGTAATAACTTCACCTACTTCAGCCGAGAAATCAAACCTCTTAGGCTTTGGGGGTAGTTTCTTTATGGACTTCTTTTCATCTTTCAACCATGTCTTATTTATGTATCTCTTATTACCCTCTACATCTGCCTAATACTGTGCCAATGCCCGAGTCTCGATCATGATTTTGAGGTTAGGATGAGGGGGTAAATAAAAAAGTAATCTCATCATCCCTGGTGACAAGTCAATAATATCATTACACCAAGAATCAATGCACCTTCTTTGAGTTGGATTATATGCATTTGTAGTTGCTAGTATAAAATCAAGACATTGTACAACAATGGGGAATGCAACTATATGTGCTAACCCTGAGTTAGCAATATTCTTTGCTCTTAGGCTAGCATCCTCTGCAAAAGTTTCTTTAACAAACTATTCCAAGTCAATATGACCAACCAAAGTGTACCTCTTTAGTGCCAATATCGTCTTCAAATGAAGAAATTAAATCAAACCTAAAAGTAATGAAATTCATTAGACAATAGGAGCAATAGACAAGGTTAGAAATCATATACATTTTACATTAAATTCCTATAGCCCAAAAGAAGTGATTTCCCAGATAATATGTATGTACTTTCAAAAGTCAAGATCGGGATCAGACCTTGAATGTGACCACTACTAACCCTTCTTATTATACTGCCAAACATCGAGATTGGGTTTGGGTCAAGCATTTGAAGTTTACAAATAGGTTTGTCAGGAATCGAGGTTAGGATCATGTTCTACATCGAAACCCTAGAAGAGAACATAACAGAGGTGGGGATCGAGTCAACACCCAACACAAACCTTCTCCAAATGGGAGTAGTTTAAATTTCACCCCGAGTTCTGATCCTGACCAAAGGTTGGAAGTCGGAGTCAGGATAACATTAGGTACCAAAACTTAGCATGGGGCTGAGAGTCAGGTTCATTTTCGAAGTCCAATCCTGAAAAGCATTCAGAGATCGGTTTAAGAAAAAAAGTCGACATTGGAACCTCACTCAAAATCAAGGTTATGGTTCCATTTTCATTCTGACCTCTCACAAAGAGTCGGGAGTCAGATTTGGGTTGGAACCTGACACTAGACCAATTGATGGGGTAAATTTTGGGTCCCGTTCTGATGTTCAATCCTAACCAAAGGTAGGAAGGCAGAGTCAAAACGAAGAGAGGAACTTGACACCAAGTGATGAAACCCATTTGGTTTCAATCCAAAACCTGATTTCAAAGATTATGCGAAAATTGGGATTGGGGAGCGATCAATGGAATGTTACAAGAATATTTTTTAAATACTTCTCACCAAACACCATTTAGGGTCAATACCAGGAAATCCTCAAGAACAAAACCCTAATGACCACAATTTATTTACTTAGCCAAACTTCATTCGACCTCAGAGATTGGACGTAGGAAAGGTGTTGGGTCGTGTTTCAAATGGTTGATAATTTAAGGTTTCTTCAAAAAATAAAGCATAGTGAACCGAAAGTATGAAAACCCTAGTGAAACTAGGGCATAACAGGAACAAAGAAAAACCTGCACATGAAACACAAATAAAACAATAGGAAACAACAAAAATAAAGGCAACCCAATAGAAAAGGGATGCCAATGAACTAGAGGGTTCAAGAAAAACAAAGAACAAATGAAACAAGCACACAAAAACAAGAAAAGAAGGAAAATGATGAACCAATAAAACAATGAACAAATAAACACCAGAAAGCAAGAAATGTGAAAATGAGAATTCCTACATCGAGAAACATGGCGATAAAATGCAACAACCTCCGACGAAAAATCCAACAAGAAATCCTCAAATCTAAAGTCCTCAATCCCTCTCTCTGTTATGGACTCCTCCGTTGAGAATGCGAATAGGTAGCCATTAATACGCAGTAGTTCGGGCCTCAAGATTGGGTCAAATATCATAAATGAATCATCACAAAAACCAAAAGGCATGTAGAACTCGGGATCAAGAAGGAACGTGACACTGAAACCTTGTGCAAAGTTCTGAGAAAGTTCTCAAACTCGAACCTGAAAAGAAAGAAGAAAGACATACGTGGGAATCAAGATTGGGATGGAACCCAAAACAAGAACCTTTGAAGGGTTCTGGTTTTGGTTTTTTTTCCATACTTGATTCTAAAACACACCAAAATAGAGTCAAAAATCAAGATCAGGATGAGAATTGGAACTAGAACTTGTGAAGGTTCTTGGTTCTTGTTTCATTCTGAAACCCGATTCTGACAGACCAAAAAGAACACAAGGACAAAACTTGGGGAGTGGGATCAAGTTGAACATGGGAACTCACACTTTTAGAAAGTGCAAGGTATCAGTTCCGATCCGGAACCCAACTCTAACCAAGACATACAAGACAAAGCACAAGGAGCGGGATCGGGAAGAAACCAGTACTCGAACCTAGTGAAGGCGCCAAGTGTCAATTTCGACCTGATACCCGATCCTGACAAAACAAGGAAAACAAAGACCTGGGAGAAAAAGACAACTCCCAAACCCAAACAAGAACACCAAAGAGAGAAGAAACAAAAGGGGACCCATTTTGACCAAAAACAAAATGGGGATGGGTATGCAAGGCATAGCAAGAGTAATTAGGGGGAACAAGCAAAGTGAATAATAGATAAATTAGGTTGAAACATTTATTTAATTTGGGAGGGAAGGAGATATAGTTCTAGGTAAATAAAAATTGGACAACTATTTACCAAGAATTAGACCTTTGAAATGATAGGAAAAAATGATTTTAGATGAGGAAAAAACAAAAGAAATATTAGAAAATATTATAATTAAATAGTAAATATATTATTTGATTACTATTGGAAGTGAAATAAGATAATTGGTAAAATTAAAATGATCATTTATAGGGGACATAGTTAGGACTGATGGGATCAATTTTAGTTGTCTACAAGCATATATATATAGGAAGTGCTTACTTTGAAAATTAATAAAAATACATATTCATTAAAAAGTAAGTTGAAAAAGTTCTAGCACATAGTATGTGATATTAGCTAACTTTCCTAAAATAGTTTGTGAAATGCTTACAAAAGCTAATATATTAAGGAGAGCACACTTGATGCTATGTTATATTTTTCTAACAAAAAATGGACCACTTTGTATGGGCCCTATTTGACCCTCTTAATATCTAGCATTTTTTCTTAAAATTACTAGTTTAGAAACTAGATTTTGAGAAATATTAATCATTTTGTTTTCATGTCATGAAATTTTGATCATATATATGTTGAATTATCCATCCAAGCTTAGTTATTCTAATTTGAGGGAAAATTGGCCACTTTTAACCCTCTTTTGTCTGCCCATTACTGTGCATGTACCCCCACACTAGTTACAACTCCACATCACTCTATGTGTCATGATCTATTTTATACTATTCACGATTTTTGTACTTCAAGTATGTATCCCATTGATTATATTACTCTACATTTCCTTTTTACCGATGGTACATTGCTCCAAGTTTTACATTTTATTATAGTTTATTTCATAGGCTTGTTGCATGATTTGGTTGGTGATTATGATCTTTTACCACTAATGATTGAATTCAAATACAATTAATAAATTATGTGTAGATACAAAGGATTACATGATTTTGTAGGTACATAGCGAAAGAAATGTGTTTCTAGGAATTTTGTGATGCATCCTTAATATTTACTTAAATTTTACAACATATTTTCTTTCTAAATATGTATGATTTATATAAATTTAGATGCAAAACCAATTGGGGGAAATTTATGGGATAAAAGTGCATATCTAATGTATGATAATTTCAATTTGTAAGAGAAATATTGTATTAATCAAAAATATATTTTTTAATTTCTTATTTTTTGGGATGTTTTCATTATATTCCTATCACTATTAAATCACTAAAGAGATATATGTTTCACCATAGATTCATGTCCAACCTTACAATAGGAAAAATATTTTCTACTATGATACTTTTTTTTTTCGCTTGCAGGAATTGGTCGAGTATTGGCCCCCCTATAAACTGTAGTGCACTTGGTAAAAAAATTTCACATGACCGGTGGCACTGGCATGACACACCCTCCGGTACCACGGGTTTGGGGGGAAACTAGACCTCATGACCTCTTTCCTGCAACAAGATTCTTTAGCCAATTGAGCTAGGCCCCCCCCCCTTTCTACTATGATACTTAAATGTCATATTCACTTTTCAATATTTTTAATTATCACAAGGGATTCTAAAAGGGTATCTAAAATTTACTAGTATTAATAGTACATCCAATTTAATGTTCATGGCTTGTGAAATAATTTAAATTTTTTTGTTAGAAAAGGAATATATAGAAAATTTCTTTGGAACTAGGAGTACTTATGGTGTGCATTGTATGGAGATCCTCCATCATCACATTCTATTTGTAAGATTCAACTAAACATTTGGTTGACTAAAAATTTCACGAGGTGTTTAAATTTTCACCACATTGAGGTTGACTATGATCATTTTGATGAGTAGAAGTTGATATGTATACTCATTAATATAATTAAAAATTAGAAAAAAATAGGATGAATCTAGGAATGGAATTATATTGCATTATACTTTGAATTCTATAATTTTTGTATTATAATTAAATAGTTGAAGCCTAGCATGTTCAAAGACCATTGTGATATATTATAATTCATTCATAATCAATATGAATCAATAAATATCATATTAGTATTTTATTATTCAATTGAGGTTTTTCTATGACCGATTGTTGCTAATTTTTCTTCATGGTTCGATAGTCCTTCGTTAGATCCTACATCCATGACTACATCAAGGCATCCTAAAGCATAAGTTTGGATGATTAAAGAGATATAATATTGTTATCTTAAATATTTAGTTGTGAATAGATCACTAAATTATGGGATCCTACAAGAAGCTTGAAAGAATATTACCAATTGAGAGGTATTTGTAAGACGTGATTATAAACCAAGTGCTAACTTGAGGTATTTTACAAGAGATACTAGTGAAAGATTCCATAGTGAAGAGTTCAAGGTATTACAAATATTACTATAAGGATGAAAGATTTGTTTAAAATGATGAGGGTGATTAAAGTCAAACTAGATGATGTTGAAGATAATAAGTAATGGGGTCTAAACCCTAAAAATGATGATAATTAAAAGAGGAGACATGAAAAATTTGTAGGAGTTGAGAATATACAACTTCACAAACCCTAAAGATTACCTGCATGCAAATAACCTGTCACAAAAGAAGAGATGGAGACAAACAAGCAAGGGTTCTCTGAAAACTGAAAATGTATATATCAGAGAGAATGAGAGAATGAATTGATGTGATAATACAATGAGATTAATCCTTATAAAAAGGAGATCAAGAAACCCTAATAGGAAAACCCTAATAGAAGCCCTAATAGGAAAACATTTAATAATTAATATAATTATTAAATGTCACTTTATGCAAACTAAAGTGAAATCTTAAGAAGGGAATAAAGGTAACTTAATCAACACAATTAAGTTAAAACCTTTACTCTAACACTCCCCCTTAAGATGAGCAAGAGTGCAACTACAAACAAATGCAAGAAAGCAAAGGTAATTACAATGCAAGAAGGCAAACATGGGTCCCGACAACTAGGCCAGATCAGGTACCCAAATACAACCAAATCTCTATAAAGAGGACAAATAGAGAAAACCACATGGGAAAAACTCCACTCCAAAAAGAGATGCAGAAATCCAAGAAGAACATCACTGAAATAGAAGAAGTTGCAAACAACTATCAAAAGATGACTGCAATGGTGCTGAAGAACCTCCGCTGAAGATAAGATGATCAGGAACAAGAAGACTACAATCTACATGAGTTCCCCAAATGACACTACTCGAATCAGATGGCAGACAAAGGAAAACACCTAGAACGAAGATATAGATGGCACAAATACCAATAGTCTGAAACAATGATCAACTGAGAATGGAAGATTCCTTCCAATGCAAAACCAAGGAAGAATTAGCACGAACAGTATAACACCCCCCCATAATGTTGAACTGGGAGAGCCTAACAGATCCACTGAAATGGTGTGAAACACCCTGTATTGCATGAAGAAGAAGATACAACATCTGAAAGTGCAAAAGAAAACACCTTCAACTAAAAAAGTGGTGTGCAAAACAAAGCACACATGCATGAGGCTGGAATCATATGGATCCATAGTCGTCATGGAGGGACACTCACTGGACAAAGGTGTGATGGCAAACAAAGGAAAACTACACAATCCCCCATGGCACTTTATAATAATAGTGCACGTACAAAATATGGCACAACCTTATGTGCAAAATCCCCAAAAAATGCATGTACAATAGTGTTGCACTTTATCTCAGTGCGTTTACATAAAATAAATTGCTTACAAATGATGCTGAAAATGTCCAAAAAGGACAAAGCTGGAAATACATGAAGGATAGCCAAAAAATAGACTGTAGAATGTACCAATGGAAAAAAAAGTGATGAGACCCACACCACTGGAAACATGAGAAAACCAGCTTTCTGACAATATCTCGTTTGCCAAAAAATGATATCGTATGTCCAAGTTACGGCCTCTGGAAGAAAACAACTCCAAAGAGGGAAAAAAGCCAATGCTGGAATAAATTTGACGATCATATGACCATTGCAGCAAAATCTGAGCTTAAATGTGATGGCCAAACGTCCATCACCACAAAAGCGTGATTGGACTTATTTTATGAAAAATTGTTTTTTATATAAAAAAAACAAATAAAAAAACATTTTGATTTTTTTTTTAAAAACCAAAAAAAAAATTTATTTTTTTATTCAAAAAAAACTAAGAAAATAAAAGCGGGGTCCGCATGGGGCCGCCGCTTGCCAATGTGGTAGGGTGGTACCCATGCAATACCAGCCGCTGTAGGGGGCGACACCCAAGGGGACACCCCCTGCCATAATGGCAGGCAGTGGTATCCTTGGTATTGGAGTGGTATCCTTGGTATTGGAGTTGAGAAAATACAACACCATAGGAGCCCAGTGACCTCTACAAGCAAAGAATACCTGTTACAAGGAGAAGCAAAGATAAGCAACCAAGAAAATGCTCAAGAATGTGGAGCAATGTATTCACCCAAAATGTAAAATGAATAATGATACAAAAGATAGTTTTCAACCATATATAGATGAAAGCCCTAGGCTTGCACAATAGTAATTAATAAGGTAATTAATTATTATGTACCTAATGTTAGCTTAAGTGAAAAGAGGTAAAAGGGAACTTTAAGCAATTAAAAAAATATTGTTTAATTAATAAAGTAAATAACCGATTACTCTAACACCCCCACTTAAGCTAGACTTAGGGAGAAGCTAAAACTTAGAAGAAGCTACTGCAAGCAAAAGCAATGGGTCCCGACAACAAGGCTAGATCAGGTACCCATGTACAAAATCAATGCAAACTAAATGAAATGGGGTAAAGGAGAAAACCCAGTGGGAACAAAACTCCTCCCCAAAATAGAATGCAAGGAAGGAATGCAATGCACTAATGAAAGAAGGATAGGAGGTGGATAACATGATACCCCCCATAGACAACTTCTATCATATAAGTACATGTACAATGGTCTCCATAGGAGAGATAGAAAGAGAAAAGAAGGCCCCCCCACAATGAAGAAACTCCTGTCACAATGGTAGATGTCTGATGAAGAATCCAAAAGGAGATCCTGAAGCGGAAAATGATATTCCTCCCCTTGGGAAGAAATAGATCCAAAGGACGATGTCGAAGAAACCTTGTGAAGAATGATGAACCAATCTGTCTCAAGATGTGTGCCATGATAGGATGCTGAAGAATCTCACTGTCTGAACTAAAACAAATGATGTCAAATCCAAACTGATGTGGAGAATACTGAAATGCAACCTCTGAATGCACGGATAATGGTGGGCGAACAGTGATAACCTGACTGTCAAGGTAGAGGAGATGAATGTCCTCAAAATAATCCTCCAAATCTACAATATAGGACTCAACAAACAAGAAAGATATGTCTGCAAAATAAGAGTCCAAAGTAGTTATGTCTGGAAGATGTATGATTCCCTGTTGCACTAAATCAAGAACAATAGGAGATGTTGATGAAGTCTCAGTCTGAAGAGTAGGAACTGTGAGACAAACCTCTGATCCATCAAAACAAGTAAGGGTGTCTAAATACTCAAGCTCCTCTAAAGTATCATGATCAAATGGTGTATTCTCTCTCCAAGCAATGGGTAAGAGACAATTTGAAGCAAGATCCTCTGAGAATGGAGATAGAATAGGGTCTCCATAGATCTCCCAAAAACATGTCCAAAGTGGGTGAGGACAATCAATGTCCGATATAACCGATACAGTACCATGATCAACACTAGACAATATAAGTCCTACTATGTGATTTCTAATAATATCCCATGCTAACCTTCCCTCTAAAGTTGTTGGTTCAAGTATGAGATCATACAAATAAGGAAAAATATTAAGCCACCTACAATGTGTAAGTATACCCTTTTCCCATGGCTCATAATTACCCTGTTCCAGAAGAACAACTGAAGGGTGAGTAGAAAAATCCATGATAACTCTTCAAATGAAAAATTCAAAGACTAATGATCTCAGCAATGATAAAGCATATCAACATAACCCATCCAACACAAAAAAAACCCATGTAGGAGCTAGAATAACCAAGTAATTGAGCAAAGTGTAAAAACACACAAAGCTGAATAAAAAATACTTGGTAAATATTATGATAAAATAGACTATAAATATGGAAAGATCACTGTAATACCTTTCCAATGCCTATTCGTTTGTGCAAAATGGACACCGTGGCCAAAAGATACGCCCCTTGGAGTGAAAAAACCAAGTTCTGACTTTGACTAGCAAAAAGGACTGCAAAACTACAAAATCAGGAAAAATTACTAGTACCACTAGAACGGCACCAAAACCAGTTTTTTGACGATATCTCATTTTTGAAAATCCAAGAAAAAATTCCCATTTTACACCCGATTTAGCACAAGCTGCTCCAATGCGCTAAAAAAAATGTTCACAGCCCTCAAGGGCTAAAGTCTTCAGCCCCTAGTCACATGGATGACCAAGGGGATGATGGTTGTAGACCCGTGGTCACCCATGTGACCGGGCGGCTGGTGTTTGAAGCCCGCGGGGACTGGAGGGGCCGACACGGGTCGGCGAGCTCAGAGTGGTCGGCGGGGTCGGCGGCAGAGTTCGACGAGCTCGGTAGGCGGTGCGCAGAGTAGGGCAAAGGCCGAGGTGGAGTTCAGGGAGCTTGGCGGAGCTAGGCAAGTTGAGCGCAGATGCCGACGGTAGAGCAACAGGACACGGTCGGAGCCCGGTGGTGAACGGGGCAGCGCCAGACGGAGCAGGTGGTGGCGGAGCTGGTGGTTGGTGGCCACTTGGCGGCGTTGCTAGTGGCCAAAATTTTTTTGTACGGGCTGCCGAAAAAATCAAAAACCTTTGGTTTTTTTTTTTGTGATTTTTTTGCTGATGGGGCCGTATGACCAAACCCTAAATTTTTTTTGGCATCCCTGGTTGACTGTAACCAAAATCGACGATTTGATAGTCGATTTAGGGGTTTTTGGGCACTGTGAATCCAATGGCACTGTCCGTTTAGGCCCAAAGTGAACCTAAAATTCAGAGTATGTTGAATCCACAAGAAGAAACCTCAGAACCCTAGATCTACTTCCAATGCAAAAATCTCAAAACAAGAACAAGTAGTTGCAGATCTAAAGCTCTGATACCATATTGGAGTTGAGAAAATACAACACCACAGGAGCCCAGTGACCTCTGCAAGCAAAGAATACCTATTACAAGGAGAAGCAAAGCGAAGCAACCAAGAAAATGCTCAAGAATGTGGAGCAATGTATTCACCCAAAATGTAAAATGAATAATGATACAAAAGATAGTTTTCAACCATATATAGATAAAAACCCTAAAAAAGAAAACCCTAGGCTTGCACAATAATAATTAATAAAGTAATTAATTATTATGTACCTAATGTTAGCTTAAGTGAAAAGAGGTAAAAAGGAACTTTAAGTAATTAAACAAATATTGTTTAATTAATAAAGTAAATAACCAATTACTCTAACACTTGGTACCATCCCTGCAACTGCCTTTACTCTAACAATATTACTAAGAATGATCTAGAAAACCTAGAAGAAGAAGAAGAAATAGATCAAGAAAAATTATTGAAGGCTATTTAAAAAGTTGGTAATAGACATAGACTTAAGATTTATAATTATTTTTGTGACTTAAATATTGAAGAGTTGGTTGATAGGAAAAATCTCTAGATTAAAATTTTGAATATAAGGGATATGCATAACTACAATTACAATTGACAACACCAAAAATTATTATAATATACCATAAGAAGAAATATTAGAATTGTAAATATAGTAAAAATACATAAAATCTAGAAATATGCTAGATTTATTACTACTGGTGCTTGGAGCCTTATAGATTATATGGTCCAAAATTAGGGAATACGTTTTTTGAAAAAAACACCCCATAGAATAAGTGTTGGAAGAGGAATTACTCTGAGAGGGGGGGGGTGAATCAGAGTAATGTGAAATTTTTCAAACTTTTAACTTCATGAGAAAATTAAACAATGACCTTGAGACAACTTTATGAAACCTCTTAAGATGCAAAGTGAACTCTAACACATCAAAGAACTTTTAGCAGAGTGACAGATTCATAAAATACTTACATAATAATTTCAAAGCATGATATTGATTGTTCATGTAAACTTGATTGAACAATTCCATTTATGCTTTATTTCCACAAGACTTCATGTATGATTTGAACACGTTCATAGTAGAATGAAATGTTTAGTCAAGTATCAAAGCATTGCATGAAATTGTATTGAAAAATGACAGAATCAAAACATTAACATTTAAGCACATGGGCTGAAACACAAATGCACAGATTTCATCACATAGCACATTATTTTCCCGAGTGAAAAAAACCTCATGGGGTATAAAAAACCACTCGAATAATTCCTTTTATTATAAGAGCACCAACTCAATCAGGAGCACCAACTCCATTATTACAAGAAAACCAACTCTTTATAGTTTAGGAGCACCAACTCCTTTACAAAGTTTCTCAATAATCATGCAGACTATCAGGACCTTATAACTGCATTATTTTTGCAATTATAAAATATCAATAGAGTACATATAAAAGATATACAATAATGCCCATTATAATCTGTACTAAATATGACAGTACCAAAATAATCTCACTAAAATTTGTATGTAATCTTTGTATTACAACCAGAGATGTAAACAATATAAACTCTCTTTTATCACTTTTCAGATTAAAAAATATCACTCCAAACCCTTCCAAAAATGCTCTTTATTTTAACATCAAACCTATGTTTTTAGTAATGGCTAAAAGCCATACATTTATACAATAAATGAATGTAGTTAAAACAAAAACTAAATACCGAATAACCAATAACTGTGAAACCCTTGAACCAATGCCATCTTTTCCTTTTTTTAAACTTTTCCATTTACCAAATTTACCTTCGAAAGATCAAAGCAATGTATAGATATTACCTTTGTTATGGCGGTTCAAACAGCAAACAAATTCCCATAAAAAACCTCTAAGTTTACCTTCGCTTCTAGCTCAAGAGAAGAACACCAAATGATTCTCCATAACTCATAGTTCATCATACCTCAAGCTCGTGCCAAGTCTTAGCTCATAATTTACAAAATAAACCACAACTATATTTGCAATGGCAACTAGGGTTCAGTTGTTCAACTTGCAAAGTGAAACTAACAAACAAAATAATAACTTTTCCCTATTTCCTTCACCATCGAGTCCTTTGTCAAAATACATAATCATTTGGAAACCACAACAAAATAATAATTATTTTGAGTTCCATCAAACATCAACACCATAATGAAATAAAAAATTGCCAAATCACTGCCCACGCATATTGCCCATGTAATCATCATTCTAACATTTGACTGTCCAAGTCACACAATGACCATGTCGCTGCCAAAGTTCATGTAAAACCCAATAAACATTATTGAGGGTCGACTTAAGTGCAAGGTGTTATGTACTTTAAATCAAACAATAATATGAGCAATAGAAACCCGGTAGCACTATGAACATGCTATAAAATGTGCTAAGCCAAACCAAGCTCAAAACCATAAGTGATCAAAGTGCTAAGTGTTAGCACAAATATAAGATTGATGACTATATCAAATGTGCTTAATAATGCTGAGTAAAAGCATTATGAATTAAGCATAAGCACTATGTATATACCAATATGATGGATCAATGCAGTGAAATAACTCATGTAAAGTGATCATAATAATGAAACCTGATAGTGCTATCATATGACTATGACTATATTTTCCAATAAAGAAAGCAAGTTGAATACCATGTGAAGGAATATATGCAACTATAGTGTCACAATATAAACAAAAATAAGATATACCTTCCAATTTGAAATGAAGAACCTTCACTTTGAATTGAACATCACAAACAACTAAAAACATAACCTTGTGAATGCCATCTGTCTGCACATGGAACTCGAGGCATCAATACACAATAAATTAAAACTGAATAATAACTAACACAATGTTGTCCATAAATAAGTACTGAATACCAAAACCAACTGAAACCATCTGAATGTAAACACATGCCATAGAACCATTTTATAAACCTGTTACTAGCACCTATGAATGCCAAAGTGAACAACCATATTGCCAATGACATAATCTCAAAAACTTTGCAGATATACACATGTCATTGAAACAACAACTTGATATATACATGAACAAATGTGAGTCCCTATAAATGTAAGAAGAGTGCAACACATTTATATATCAATGAAGAACCAATGATATAAGTATACTAAAATGAAACAACTTGAAACAACTTTCAAACATGATTACTTGATAGAAATGAAAATATTGAAACCAACTTCTTATGAATTCCAATCAACATTGTAGTATCACAACATCAAGGTTTTCAACAACTTAAACAACAACTTATATGCAGATTCATTCAATAACTTATGATGTAAGACTACCTCATACCTGTCTTCATAATGTTTGACCTCATTATCATACCAATAACGTTTGCCACAATGTTTAACCTTTGACATCAATGACAAAAAATTCCAAAGACCAACAAACTCCCCCTTTGGAATTGATGTCAAACTCTCTCTTCTTTCTCCCCCTTTTGACAACATATGACAAAGGGATAGCCATATATTAACATTGTACTCCTTTTGAAACACTATCTCATGTGAGGAAAAAAATATATGAGCCAAGTGAAATAGATCTTGTCTTTTATCTTGTATCAACTTGACAAGACGATCATCAATAACTTTTGGTATCAATCAACACATCACAAATTCATCTGAATAACTATTAACCTGCTGTGCTACAAGACCTATGAGTATTTGTATGCATTTGAATGTATGAAGAAACTTGCTAAAGTATTCACTGTCCTTTAAAGCTTTCACTGCCCCTTATATTGACATCACAAAAAAAACATTTATACTCATTGTCACTGGGATTTAGAATTCAAAAAATATATGATGGTAATTCATTGATCATCAAATAGATCACTCCATACTAAAATAAAACTGAGAAAATAAACAAAGAATAAAATCACCAAAAACATCTGAGAGGCTTTGCACCAAAAATGCTTCCAAGACAAACAATTACATCAAAAACTCAAGCATCCAAAATAAGCTCATTTAAAAACAATGTGCACTGTCATTTCAAAACTTCTTAAACCTGTCAACCACTAGACCAT
This sequence comes from Sequoiadendron giganteum, assembly GCA_007115665.2. NCBI lineage: Eukaryota > Viridiplantae > Streptophyta > Pinopsida > Cupressales > Cupressaceae > Sequoiadendron > Sequoiadendron giganteum. The sequence continues at coordinate 50,429,987 of CM021107.1, read as the reverse complement.
TGAAAAATAATAGAGCAACAAAGTAGATCACTACCCAAAATATATCACTGTTGTAGCAACATATCAGTACCAAATGAATAAGAAAAGTGTGAAGATTCTCAAGAATCTCACTACAAATCTCTTCCAAACATGATATTATCCAACATCTGTCATAATATCACAAGAATCTATACTTAAAGCACACTATGTGATAAAAAAATCTCAAGATATTCTTACCAAATAGCCTTGCTCCCCCAGACTAAATACATAGGATGAATCAAAGGCTTCAAACCTGTTCAAACACTTGTTAAGAAGTTAAAAATCCATGTACTATGAATTCTTCCCAAAAAACATTAACGAAGATATTTGTCCAAGATCACAAGTAGATGCCACTGTTATACCAAATCATCCTGCTAATGTCAAAATACCATATCAAGTGCCTCTATAATAATGAAACCAAGCTGTCATATCCAATATTATATTGAAAACTCCTGAATAACACTATCAATTGTCACTGTAATAGCAATATTTAAAATGCATCAAAGAATATATGTAAATGAGAAAGTAGATAAATTCCATATGCAAGTGTGATACCAATGTACATTGTCCAATTGGAAATATACAAAACACTATCACAATTTTCCTACAACAATCATCAAACAGTTGTGTTTCTCAAAACAATTATCATTGTGTTATGAAATATTGTCACATAAGAGAACCTGTCTTCATGATTACATCAATTCCCCAAACCAACAACACGATGATATGAATGAGTAAGTATCAAAACAACATTTTGTAATGGTCACCATAAGGTCATAAAATTTGACACAAACATAGCTGACACTTTATCAAGATGCAAATAGCCAAAGTAATATTCACTACTTTGTAGGATATACAACCATGTAGATCATTTCCACTCAATTTCTAGTGAGAAACCTTCTGTCTGAAACAACATCAACCACAAATAATAGTTGATACTACATATGATATAAAATCACAAATACCATGATGATGAACAAGTGATGAGCAGCAACGATCATGTGAAATAAGACTGCCATATACAAGAGATATCATCATCAACCAATGAAGAAGAATAGAGACAATTCCATGACCAAAAACCTGCATGTTCATTTTATCATACACACAACTAGCCTACTGGGCATCAATTTCCTTGATAATACCCTTGAAACTCTATAAGTGCGGTCTTACACATAGCTTCCTTTTCTTCTCTAGGAGTTATAAGATAAAACATTAACCTTCTTTGGTAGATGTTACACCTACTTTGTCACTTGCTGCTACCATTGATCTTAGAACAAATACTACTCTAGATCATAGTGATATCTCATAAAACTCTCTTTGAGTTACTTCTAAACTTTTCTAGAAACTACAAAATTCAACTCCAAGATCAAGAGTAATACCAAAAAAAATGATAAACGCTTATCTTTAAGGCCCAACCAATTCAATGAAAGTTTAACAATTCAATCGCTGGAAAAACTTGACTCTTTTGCTCGAAACACCACTTAAACAATTTTATTATTTCAAATTTTTCCATAGTCATAACAAAACATATGAACAAAGTATTCAAAGTATATAGACTTCAAACTTGTATAAGATATACCAAGTCTTACCAACCCTGTTCTTGTCGTCTATCATCCTTTGTCAAACTAACACTACATAATTTTGTCCAGAATTCCATTAGCAACATTGACATCAAAACTATTAAAGATGAGGTGAACGAACATTATATCTACAATGGTATGATATGTGCTCATGAAACCATGATTTTTATCCTTGCTCACTCTGTTCTTCACAGGGATAAGAGATATTACCATGAAAAACTCCCTCTAAATCTTTGCTTCCTCTCAGAATCTAGAAGATGTCACTTGTGCATAGTGTGCAAAGTGCATTTTCATGGATTCATCTTTATCAGCAGATTGATTATGTTTTCTTCTCCAAATCATCCATGATCCTTTCTCTTTCTTGTCCAAGGTATCTTCTTGTTTTTTCTTAGTCAAGGTATTTAACTTTTTGTTATGTCTAGATGACCTCAACATATGATTTCTACAAGATTGATCTATTTGTCCAAGATAGTTACATCTAAACCACATGACATTATGATTTGAACCAAAAGAATGATAACTTCTTCTAGGAATTCTGTAAGAAATTTCATTACAATTCTTATCATTCCACCAATAGTTATTTGCTACATGACCAAGTTTGTGATAGATATAACATATAGTGCCACGATTCTAATTTGATAAACTATAATCATTTCTGACATATATTTTATAATCTCTAGCCCTATGTCCATAAACATGACATGAATAGTAGTAACCATGGAATTGAGAATAATTGAACCTTGTTGATTGACACTTCTTGGTAGATGAGAAACTTGTAAATCTGTAATCAACCTTGCTATTTGTCTCTAGAGCATGATAGTTCAAGTCTATTTTCTTCTTAGGAATCTTCTTAGCCTTGAAATTTTTCCCATTAGTTGTTGCAAACACAATATATTTGACACCAGAATTTTGTCCAACCTCATATCCCACTCTTGTAGGATCCTTAGAATGTTTTTTCCTATCCAATATCTCATTCAATAGATTAGTACTATGGTCAAATTTCTGATTTTTAACTAATTGAATCTTGACACTTTCAAGCTCTTTTCTTAATCTAACTACTTCTCCTTCAAGTTTTAGACAAACAATCTTTTTAATCTCCAAATCAGAACTTACAACATTAGCTATCCTCTTACACTCTTCAATTTCAATTTTTTGACTTATAATCATGTCATCTTTAAGAGTTAGTTCTTTTCACAAGGAATTATCTAATTTTTTCTTTAATAAAGCAACCTAATTTTCTAGTTTAATACACAACTCATTGATGAGGTAAAAATAACCTCGTCATAATAAAATCTAGAAAGCTTACTTTTGCTAACTCAATCCTAAGCCTGTGCCAATTTATTAAACTTTAGGAGAAGTAATTGCTTATTTTAAGGAAAATTATGCTTTCTTTCGTTCTTTTGATCAATTGAGGAAAATTACCTAAGCAGGTTTAATGGGTTGATTTGAGCGTTTTTGTAGGGAATAACAGGTCATCATGCGTTTGTTGTAGAAGTTTAGCCAACACGTGCCTCGAGAGTAATGCTGCGAACCCACTCCTATATGCCTGGATGATGCACCAGAGATTTAGTTTTAGTTTCTTTAAATTGTGTTGTTAAAAAATTTATGGCTCTTCTCGAGCCTTCTACATTTTTAAGATCTTTAAAAGACATCAAAGTTAGTTTTAAGTTAAGAAATACTTTTTCAATGGCTATCCATGCCATCTTAAATTTAGGATTTAGTTAAGAAGTTATCTATAAAACTATAATTTCAAAAGTAATGAAAGAGATAGAGAGAGGAACTATTGTTATGCTATTCACATGGTTTTTCAAAGCATTGTTAAAATGAGTTATCTGATTTCTGTCTATTGGTAACTGTTGAATTTTGAATGGTGATGACTATTTATAATAAAAGTATTTGAGAACCTGTAGCTTATGTGAGTTAAAGATGAAGTATTAGCTCATGAGCTGGCCACTCGAGGGGAGTTAACCTAGATAGATAAGTATTTTACTATTAAGTTGTTTTCTTTGTTAAAGGTAAACTGTTGTTCAGTAGGAAGTAGCAAGTTGTTGAAGAGTTGAGTCTGTAGTTCCGGAGCACCATTATTTTTAGTTTGTATAAGTTATCTTCTATAGATGATAAAATATTTTATTGTTTAAAAGATGTTTAATTGTCTATTCCCTTACTTTTTTGTTTTTGTAATACATTAGTTGTTTAGTTTGCTTGTTTCCATGCTTTCTAGTTTAGTCGTAATGCTTTCTAAATTAGTTGTCTTATGCTTTTTAATTTAGTATTTTTGGATTTTCTTAGAGTAAGATTATTTTCTAGTTAAAAAGTAATGGCCTTAAATTAGACTTGATTTCTATAGTTTAAAAGAAAAATAGAAAAATATAAAATGAGTTATTCAAATAATCTCCTTCTACAAACTGCCTTGGACACTGCCTGGTCGACTAGTTGAAATTAAATTATTCTAAAGTAGTAGGACCTAACGATATCCTATCACTCATCCTTGTCTTTTAACTTGGCTTCCAATCCTTCTTCAGTCTTTTTCTTATAAACCATTTGGGCTTTCATAAATTCCATAAAAAATTTATCATCATTATAATTTTGTATTACACTTTTATTGACATTAACACTTTGTTGTTTGTGTACCTTGAGATCCTGATTTTCTTGTTTAATCATTCTAAGTTCATCTAAGGCAGCACGCAGTTCTCCTTCCAGATCAACCTCATACTCATAATCTTCATATTCTTTTTCACCAAATTCTTGTTCAAAGTCACTTACTAAGTGATCTTCTTCTTCACCAACTACAAGATCACATTTAGTATCAACTGGCAGGGATTTGACGAAGGTTGATTTATCAACATTTTTCTTGACACTAGGGGTTTTCTTTTGACCTTTGTTTCTCTTGCACTTACCCATGAAAAATAATTCCACGACCAGGAAACCCTAAGTTGGTCAGACTTATATACGAGTATGGCTCGGATACCAATTGTTGGAAGATGAATTACTCTGAGAGGGGGGGTGAATCAGAGTAATGTACAAATTTTCAAACTTTTAACTTCATGAGAAAATTAAACAATGACCTTGAGACAACTTTATGAAACCTCTTAACTTGCAAAGTGAACTCTAACACATCAAAGAACTTTTAGCAAAGTGACAATTCGATAAAAGACTTACATAACAATGTCAAAGCATGATATTGATTGTTCACGTAAGCTTGACTGAACAACTCCATTTATGCTTTATTTCCACAAGAATTCATGTATGATTCAAATACTTTTATAACAGAATTAAATGTTTAGTCAAGTATCAAAGCATTGCATGAAATTGTATTAACAAATGACAGAATCAAAACATTAACATTTAAGCACATGGGCTGAAACATAAATGCACAAATTTCATCACATAACACATTATTTTCCTAAGTGGAAAAACCCTCATGGGGTATAAAAAACCACTCGAATAATTCCTTTTATTATTAGAGCACCAACTCTATTATTACAAGAACACTAACTCTTTACAGTTTAGGAGCACCAACTTTAGTAGGAGCACCAATTCCTTTAAAAAATTTCTCAATAACCATACAGACTATCAGGACCTTATAACTACATTATTTTTGCAATTACAAAATCTCAACAGAGTACATATAAAAGATATACAATAATGCCCATTATAATCTGTACTGAATATGACAGTACCAGAATAACCTCACTGAAATTTGTATGTAATCTCTGTAATACAACCAAAGATGTAAACAATATAAAATATCTTTTATGATTTTTCAAATTCAAAAATATCACACTCCAAACCCTTCTAAAAATGCTCTTTGTTTGAACATCAAAACCCTGTTTTTAGTAATGGCTAAAAGACATACATTTATACAATAAATGAATGCATTTAAAACAAAAACTGAATACCAAATAACCAATAACTGTGAAACCTTTGAACCAACGTCATCTTTTCCTTTTTTTGACTTTTCCATTTACCAAATTTACCTTCAAAAGATCAAAGCAATATATAGATATTACCTTTGTTATGGCATTCAAACTGCAAGCAAAATCCCATAAAAACCTCTAAGTTTACCTTAACTTCTAGCTCAAATGAAGACCACCAACTGATTCTCCATAACTCATAGTTCATCATGCCAAGTCTCAGCGTAGAATTTACAAAATTAACTACAACTATATTTGTAATGGCAGCTAGGGTTCGGTCGTTCAGCTTGCAAAGTGAAAATGACAAACAAAATAATAACTTTTCCCTATTTCCTTCACCATCGAGTCCTTTGTCAAAATACATAATCATTTGGAATCCACAAAAAATATATATATATTTTTAGTTTCATCAAACACCGACACCATAATGAAATAAACAATTGCCAAATCGCTGCCCACACGTATTGCCCATGTAATCATCATTCTAACATTTGACTATCCAAGTCACACAATGACTATGTCACTGCCAAAGTTCATGTAAAACTCGATAAAACATTATTGAGGGTCGGCTTAAGTGCAAGGTTTTATGCACTTTAAATCAAACAATAATATGAGCAATAGAAACCTGATAGCACTATGAACGTGCTATAAAATGTGCTAAGCCAAACCGAGCTCAAAACCATAAGTGATGAAAGTGCTAAGTGTTAGCACCAATATAGGATTGATCACTATATCAAATGTGCTTAATAGTGCTAAGTAAAAGTATTATGAATTAAGCATAAGCACTATGTATATACCAATATGATGTATCAATGAAGTAAAATAACTCATGTAAAGTGATCATAATAATGAAACCTGATAGTGCTATCATATGACTATGACTGTATTTGCCAATAAAGAAAGCAAGTTGAATACCATGTGAAGGAATATATGCAACTATAGTGTCACAATATAAATAAAAACATGATATACCTTCACATTTGAAATGAAGAACCTTAACTCTAAACTGAACATCACAAACACTTGAAAACATAACCATGTGAATGCCATCTATCCGCACATGGAAATCGAGGCATCAATACACAACAAATTAAAATTGAACAATAACCAACACAATGTTGTCCATAGATAAGTACTGAATACCAAACCAACTGAAACCATCTGAATGTAAACCAATACCATATAACCATTTTATAAACCTATTACTAGAACCTGTGAATGCCAAAGTGAACAACCATATTGCCAATGACATAATCTCAAAAACTTTGTAGATATACACATGTCATTGAACCAACAACTTGATATAGACATGAAAAAATGTGAGTCCCTATCAATGTAAGAAGAGTGCAACACACTTCTATATCAATAAAGAACCAATGATATAAGTATACTGAAATGATATCACCTAAAACAACTTTTAAACAGGATCACTTGGTAGCAATGGAAATATTGAAACCAACTTCTTATGAATTCCAATCAATATTGTAGCATCACAAGATCAAGGTTTTCAACAACTTAAACAACAAACTATATGGAGATCCATTCAATAACTTATGATGTAAGACTGCCTCATACCTTTCTCCACAATGTTTAAATTCATGATCACACCAATAACATTTGCCACAATGTTTAACCTTTGACATCAATGACAAAACATGCCAAATACCAACAATAACATCAACCAAAAATTAAAATTTCAATTGGAAAGTGTAGGACTTATTAAGAAAAGTTTTTTTTAGAGAGAGTTTGGGACCATTTGTTGTACCCACAATACTAGCACCAAATAAGCATGGTGAGTGAAGGATGTGTATTGATTATATAGAAATCAATAATATGATAATAAAGTATAAATTCTCATTACTAAGGATGGATGATATAATAGACCATTTAAGTAGTGCAAAGTAATTTATGAATATTAATCTAAGGAGTGGTTATCATAAGATAAGAACTAGATAAAGGGATAAAATGGGAGAAAACATTTGAGACTAATGAAGCATTTTATAAGTAGTTTCTAATAAATTTTGGGTTGATTTATGCACCAACTATATTTATGAGGCTGATGAATGAGGTGTTAATTTTTTTTGGGTAAGTTTTTTATTATTTAGATGATATTTTATTTTTTAGTAAGACCAAAGTAGAGAAGATATGCAATAGCATATTAGTATTGCAAAGGTGAAGAAAAGAGAAATTTACAGTCGATTTGAAGAAGCTTGGTTTCATGAATAATTATTTTCAATACTTGGGATTTGTAATTTTAACTAAAGTATTTAAAATAGATTTAGAGAAAGTGAGAGAAATTTTTGAATGGTGTACACTAGTAAATATTGCTAGGGAAGGAAGATATTTTCATGGCTTGGAAAGTTTCTATAGAAAGTTCATAAAAGAAGTAGTATTTATGCAAACATTGAGAAAAGATTAAAGGGATTTCAAGTGGACATAAGGAGAAAATAATATTTTCGAGTCACTAAATAAGAAAGTCTCATAATAAAAATGGTTGATGTTACCAAATTTTGGTAAGTTCTTGTAGGTTGATTATGACACAAGTGGGAATATAATTGGTCTAATATTAAACCAAGAAAGAATACCGATAGCATAATTTAGTGATAATTTTGAGTATTTTAGGGAACATATATTTAGTTCATCATCAATAAATTTAATACATAATTTAATAATTGAATAAGTGGAGAAATTATTTGTTACTAAAGGATTTTTTATACACTAATCATCAAGCATTAAAATATTTGAATAATTGAGGCAGGTTGAATAAAACACATATGATGTGGGTAAAATTCATGAAAAGTTATAGTTTTGAATTGAAACATATGAGTGGAAAGTCAAACAAGGTTGATGTCACATTGAGTACTTGAAAAATAAGAATAAAAGTATTTGGATTTGAAGAGTTGAAACATATTTATAAACATGAAGCTAGTTTCACAAAAGTATGAAAGTCATGTAATAAATAGTTAAGCATGGATATGAGTATTTATGGTTAGATTAGTTGATTCAAAATGATATGGTGTCTAAAGGTATTCAATTTTGTGCTCCTATAAGATTAATGAGAAAAAGTTTTATTGAGGAGAAATGTAGTAATAGTTTAGTAGAACATTTTAAGGTAGACAATATAATTGCATTGGTAAGTTATAAGGGCACAAATATATAAGGACGTGATGAATTTTTTTCAGGGTTACAATACTTTTAAAGTTGCAAAATGAAGAAATTTAAATAATTATTTATATAAACCTTTGCAGCTATTGTGTAATGCTCCATTTGAAGCACAAGGAAAAGATTAATTGATTTTTTTGAAACACAACAACCACAACACCAAAGATACGACATTAGCATGTCACACTTACACAACAACATGCACACAAGTGTCACATGAACATAATGACACAAGAAAAAAAATAAAAATATGACCTCATTATTGCAAAATCAAGGTGGAAAGTGGAATACTAACCACTCATGCGATACATCCACCATGCAAAATAAGAGAGAGAACATCTTCCTACATGAAGATCAATTACAACCCACAATCGTATTCTCTCACAACATGACTCTAGAATAGGATAAGGAATCATCAGCCTCCAATCCACATCTAGGCTCACTTAACCAACAAAAAAAAGTAAAAAATTCACCAAAGGATGCCAAAACCATGAGATATAAACTCTCCACTAACTGGAATGGAAATACTGAAGGGGGGGTGAATCAATATTCCTTAAAATTCATTAACTTAAAAGTGCATTCATAGCATCTCAATGAACTTATAGAAATGGAAATGAAAAATTAAAACATATATCATAAAAATCAACACAAGAACACCAGATTTATGTGGAAAACCCTTGAAAAGGAAAAACCACAGTGAGGATTAGCTCACAATATATCATAACTGATTACAACATATTACAAGAGGCTCACTGCTTGAAGGGCTCATTGCTTGGAGAACTCATTGTACAAAAATAGGAGGGATCACTGCCCAAGAAAGATCGCTTTTTTCAGAATTAAAAGAAGATATAGAAAAGAGTGGCTCACTTCAATATTTTCAAATGCTAACAATACATCTGCAATATGCTAAAGAAATAGTTCCAATTAGGCTTAGTAAATTGACTTTAGACATTTCGTTCTTTTCCACTAACACCTTTCACACTTCACACTCTCTCATCCACAACTAATTGATCACATCTCTAATCTACACACCCACACATTGAATTTACCTTTCTATATATATGTATATATTCTGCAAATAAGTATATCATCAATTAGGTCAGCTTAATTAGATGAATCATGTGGCACCATAACCTTTGGGCTTAAAACTCCATCATGCATACCTTGCAAAAGAAACAAAAATGTGTTCTTTGCCACAATAGCTCATCATGACCTATAATCACTCCTATGAAACTTATTCATACTCAACTTAATACCACACGACCCCAAAACCCTTAGGTTAGCACCGCACAACAAAACCGGTGAAGACAACAATTGAATGAACCAACTATTCATTCACAACTTGACACTCAAACCATCAAACCACCTGAAACTCAAAGTGAACACTCATTTGACATCTTCAAACACTTCTTTAAATCCATACAATATGATGGCAATCCATTGTAGAATGTAGAGCATTTCAATATGAACTTTGCACCTGTAACTATGTCTCTGCATAGACCGATACTCTATCATCAATATATTCTACTATGGAAGACATACAACCCTAAAAATTTGGTTATGTAATCCTTCAACACGTACCCTTATCACCTCAAAACTAAATGACAATATAGTGAAATGTAGAGCAATACAAACCACAAAACTATTCCTCTATTACATACTATTTCAGTCTGGGACTTAGCCAATTTCTCAAAAACACTTGGTCTATTCCAAATCATTTTGGACTATATACATAATGATATACCAACACTTCTACAATGGGTTCCCATCAATTACAACACCATACATCATCATACTCATGTTGCCAACAATCTCCCCCTTTGTTATTGATGACAACACACTTATCTGCTTCACTCCCTAGGTTTCACATCAAGGGAAAAGTGTAGGAAATATGCTTCACATCACTACTTCACTCCCCCTTGTTGATATGTTTACATTAGAATAGCTCCCCCTATCTATTTTATCCATCACCAAAAAGACAAAACCACACTGCAACAACATCTACTAACTTCGTATATGTACCTTCATATCAAAAATTGACTATACAAATATAAAAGAAGTGTACACCTTAATTGGATGAGGGTAATAACCTTGATATGATACATTTAATTTTTGAAGGTGTGCCCCACAATCCTTCTTGGCAAAGGAAAGCACATAGCTTTGGTTCTCAAACTATACATGGAGGTCTTCTCCTTCTTATGGAGAACTAGGCACTGTTGTCTTTTGCACAACCTTCTCCGCATTGGTCAAAAATCTAGTTAAGGATGTAAATCTTGCACTTACCATTTCTTAGAGTTGACTATACTACATTACAATCTTCTCTTTTTGTTCTTACAGTAAGAAGAATTGACTATGTAGATTTTGAATTACCACTCTTTTTCTCTATATCCATAATTCATTGGATCATAAGCATTTGATGCCTGAGAAATTTGAGACAATTGAGTCCATCTGATCCTTTATGCTCTTTGTAGACAATGGCCACTTTAAATAAAATTGAAATAATTTTTTGGCTTTCTCCAAACACTTCTTAACATTCTCCAAGTTTCCTTGCAACTTGGTGTGTACAATAGCACACTTATCTGAGGCATCAAACTAGCCACTTATCATTCAACTTCTTTGTTGCTTCATTTTAAATATTCTCTTCCAAACCAATAGAAAACTCCTTATAAGAATTTAACAGTAACTTCAATTGTTGAATACTTGACAAAGAAGTATCAATGGATACTCTGAGAATACTTTCTTGCAGCACCTTGAAAACTTCAACTAACTATGTGCTCTTCTTGTGAGAGTGAAGAATCTATTTTCTTGTGGAGGCATGAAATACATCACCAAGTTGTAACTTATGTAGATGGGAAATCTTGTCTAAGTCCACTTGTCCCTGTTGCATGAGAATTTATAGCAGTTGTGTAGACAAAACTAGTTGGAATTGCAGTTGTATTTCCACAAGATCTTTTAATGAATCTCTAGAGGTTCCAAAGGATTCATAACTTATTTTAGAGCTTTCTTTTGCTTGTGTGTCACTCATATCATTTTATCCACTACTAGATCACTCTTTTCCAATATTCTCAACTTTCAAAGGAGGAAAAGTTTGTTCCTTTTGAGCTTCAATCTTCTCTGAGACTCCTTGCACTAGTAAAAAAACAACAATAAATGACTAAAAAAACTACTAAAAATTGCATATAAATGACTAAGATTGGTCATGTGACCATTAGTAGTTTATTGCCGGTCATTTATAACGTGACCAAATTTATGAATAAAGCATTTTTAGTCATTTATTTGTTGTTTCGATTGATCAATTTGGTAGTATGTTTAGTCGTTAATTTAGTCATTGATTTATTCATTTTAATCATTATTTTTCCATCAACTGGTCATATATTTAGTCATATTTATTCATTGATTTTTGTCAATTATTAGTATATTTAGTCATTTTAATTGACTGATTTCCATTAATTGGTAGTAAATTTAGTCATTTTAATTTTTAATTGTCATCATTTGGTAGTTTATTTAATTGTTTTTGTTTACTGATTTCTGTTATTTGGTAGTTTATGAGAGATGTCTTTGTACTAGTCTCCAATATGGGAGGCACACCTAGAGGGTGGGATATGCATCTCCCTGCTATAATGTGTTGAACAGTCTAGATAACTAAGAGGGGGGTGAATCATTTATCACAAAACACTTTTCCTTTCTTTACTTTCTCTAGAGCAATCTTAAATCAATCAGATATTAATTAAAATAGATATGTACATGCAAGCACTTAATGACACCATGAACAATGAACACCAGAATTTACGTGGAAACCCAAGATGGGAAAAACCATGGAGAATGCTAATTCTCAAATATAAAGCACCTGTTAAGGTGACATCAGTTAAGGTGATTTTTACAAGGTTTCATTGGAAAAATGCTCACTATAGGTAAGGCTCACTATCGATGGGCTCACTACCTGATTAATAAAAAAATCACTGATTAAAAAATAGACAAAACATGAATTGATGAAGTTGCATCTACATATGCATGAATTCAGTTCCGATTAAGAGCACAATATTTGACTGCATCAGATCTGATGAAGAATATTTTGTACACCTTCCTTGCACAACCTCTACAATACAAATCGCTTCTTATTGAAACTTTCCTTCACTTCCTTCTTTTTTTCTTGTCGCATAATCCTTTGCACCCTTATCACTATTCACACACACCATAGTTCTTGTTCAGATACCAAAAGGATGTTCAACATACATTTATATATATACCCAGAGAACAAAATGAGTCAGCCTAGCAAAACATGTATGCTTGAGGAACAACCTTGAAATATTTAATAAGGCTTGGAATGATAGCACCGGACCCAAAGGATAGGTCACACATAAAGATCTTCTTACCATGTTATACTGGGACCCATAAATAGGTCATACATAAGATGAGTTCATCACCTAGCATAATTAACAAAATATAGTGTACTTTGAATTACATGAGATATATTTTGGAGTCGATAGAAATGCCACAACCATGACCAAATCTTGATCAACATCATTTGATAAGAATGCCACAACCAAGACCAAATCTTGATCAACATCAATTTCAATACCAACCGAAGGAATGCAATTAGAAATACCAAAACTTGTATCATGCTACATGAATGTCCAGATATCAATGATACCTAGAATAAGCTTTAGGCACAACAACTAACATCAAAATTATTAGTATTCATTATTTTGCATTTTTTGTCTTCCACAGATGTCCCAAAAAGAAGTACTACCATATCCGGATCAAGGATAATGTCCACACTACGCAACAACATAACATACTATAGGCTAGAAAATTTATGTATATCATCCAAAGCACAACCTTTTGGATCCCATGTTTTGACATGAATGACAACTATGGCAGATCAACTATTGAAAGTTTGTCATATATTGTC